>JUFY01036480.1:13604-246254 GCA_001855655.1 Leptopilina clavipes
TATATATATATACATTTTATGTTTAATTAGAAATTAACAGTTTTTTCATTGAGCTAATGGAGTTAAACTTTAATAATATAAGTTTATAAAATCTTGAGTGGTTTAATTTTATTTTAAATATTTTATATAATTCGTGAATGAAAATTAATAATAAACTTTTGCAGAAGAATCTTGAAAATTATGAATTTTAGTCTAATAATCAATAGTTCCATTAAAAAGATTTCTTCTTTCAGATTAATCTGTCTTATTGGAAATTAATTTTTGATTATCCTCTTTTTAAGATATTAATGTTATAATCACCATCAAATGGTGAAAATATTTGAATGTCCTATTTGATTTGAGGTTTTTAATCTTGTGCAGCAATAGTAATACATAATAATAATAATAATAATAATAATAATATAATAATAATAATAATAATAATATAATAATAATAATAATAACAATAATAATAATAATAACAATAATAATAATATACAAATTCAGTTATAATTGAAATTAACTTTGACCTGAAACCGTGTAAAAATCTCAAAGTTCTTAGTCGTTACGGCCTTAATTCAAAACCGAGAAATCACGTAAAACGTGACAATATCGATGAAGGTTTTTTCTTTTTTGCTAAACATCTATTAAAACCCTAAACTACATAGCCAATAATTAATACGCGCATAGTTTCATTTTTTTTTCCTATTCATGCTGCTTCAATTTTACATATTTGTAATTCTTAAGGGTATGTCCAAGTCGTGGCACTTTTTTATTACAACTCAATGGAAAAATCTCATCGACTTTGACATGCCCTTAATATAACATATTAAGGGCTAAATATAATAACATTTAGTCCCTGAGGAGTTAAATTATCCTCTCTTCAAATTGTGTCAAGTAAAAATATTGTCGAATATTTTGTTGATGCAATCATATTGCTTCCTGAGTGTAAATTTAATTGAAGTTAAGCGTAAAAATTGACGAGAAAAATATTGATGGTTGATTTTGTCACTAGAATTGTCAGCAGGCACAAGGTTATGGATAACGAAAAGTTGAAAATTGTTGTCATTCGTTTCTAATTGGCTCGTAAAAATTCTGGAAATATTACGAGCCAATCACAAACGTTGCTCGATTTTCGATGCACCGTTACCCAACTTTGCTTTGCTGATTATTCTCTATATACACTGATGGGATATAAAATTACACTCTAGAAATATTATCATTGTCAATGTTCATGTGCATTGAAATAATTTTGTAACGTTCATAGATTTTTTTCTTTTTAACTCTTGCACTGAAAAAAACAATATTCTGACGAATTTAGACGCGGAAATGCGCATTTAACTTTAATTTGCTTTTCGCAGAAATCGAATTTCTTGACAAATTTGATACCTAACGGATCACAAGTTAGTTCTATTTTTCAGTTTCTAAATTAGGGAATCTTCCAGATTGGTGACAGTTTTCTTGAAAATTTTTTAATATTTAGGCACTTAGAAACAAGTTTTTTTAAAATATCTCATTGTTAGTTTTAATTATTCGAATGTAGACATTCAAGTACGGAGAATTATGATTTTTATTGCCTTTGATGGATGGAATTCGGTTGGAAGAGGCTTTGCTCCCTTTTGGAATAAGTTTAATAACTTGTGACAAAACGAGACTAGGCTTTTTGGTTTTTATAACAATTTTTGAACACACTTTTTGTTATTCCAGAGATCTACTTTATCAATCCGCCACATTTGAAGATAAAATACCTATTTCACTTTCCTGTTTCATTCGTAATTCAAATTTCGCGCCAACATTCGCGGTAATTTTCCAACAGATGGCGAGAGAATTATTTGCTCATAAATGAAACAGATTCGATGTGGTATAAGAGACGTCAGTGGTTTCTCGAGATATTTGGTGTCTTAGTAGTGAATTATCAACCGCACTCGGAGTGATTATTTATTTTAGAATTTATAGAATTAGGTGTTCTATAATCTATACTCGATATGCGATAAAATAATGCCCAGTAAGTTTGGAATGAAAACCATCTTCAAATGTCACTACCGCGAAATATGAAAATTTTCAAAAATTGAATTTGAATAATTTTTATTATATTTTTGAATGTTTTTTTTGAGAAATGTATTATTTAAGTGAAATTATATGAGAAATAACATGAATGAAGAGTTGAAGTGAAAAGACTATTGCTTCGCGATGCATGACTGGCTGACAACAAGTTTTGAGTGAGCACATATAGGCTAGAGTCAGAAGGTTTACTAGCAATATGCGAGGTCGTTTGGGGTGGTGGTTCTCAGCAGTCGGTTGAAAACTCGGTCAAAGTCTCGCCGCGACGCTTCGTCTCGCTTTGGGAATTGGAAGGGTCGCCTGTTTACCTCCTCGCCCCCGCGACCTGTGTCGCGCTCTCCTTCTCACTCTCTCCATGGGCTTTCTCTCTCCTTCTCGAGTACTTCAGCACACCACCCTTTCTCTGGAATCTCGCGAGCCCACCCGCGTTACAAATTCCAGTCGATCTCAACTTCATGTCTTCTTTTTCTTCTACTACAATTTTTTTTTCTATACTCCCTCTCTCTCTCTGTTCAACGTTGGTAGTCCGCGAGAATAAAAATCAGTAAATTTCTACACGTTTTTTTCTTCCTTTTCTTTTCTTTCTTTTCTTTCTTTTTTTTTGCTTAAAATAAATGCGCTACCAGTTGAATCTAAAAGAAGTCTTGAATTGATGAGGGAAAATGGTAAAAAGAGTTTTGCGGAAGTTTATAACTTCTTCAAAACAAGTACTATTTTCACCTCTGAATTGAGGAAGAGGTCTTTTTCTAAAAGACATATATTTTTAGAATTTAACTATATAAATTTTGATACATTTAAAACATCCTGTTCTTTTGTAGTGAAAAAAGCAGGATAATGTTCAAATTGAAAAACTTATTTTTATTCCTTGTCTGGTAAAATTAATTCACATATCTGGTGTCCAAAGTAAAAATCTATGTCGCATTTGCCATAAGAGCGAAAGTCGAATAACAAAGCAAAGGGACGCTCGCCCTTATGGCAAATGCGACTTACTAGGTTCTTACTTTGGACAGCAGATATATTAATTATAAATTAGAAAATATGATATAATTTTCTAGAATTTTTATTCTTGTAAACACAGAAATCTAAAGGGGGATCAACGTTGCAAAATGAATCATTTTGCTTTCTTGGATCATTCTACAAATTGATCCAAAAAGCGGTATCATTTTGCAACGTTTTGCCCCCTTTATGTTTTCTGTGAAATCAAAACACATTTGGTTTAAAATTGATAATTGAGAAATTATTTTTACAATAAAAATTGAATCCTTCAGTGCCTAATTAAAGATATCTATGTGACATTTTATTTTACCAGATAAATAATAAAAATATGAAAAAATTATAATATTACATGGATTGAAGAGTAAAAAGTAGAAATTTCAAATAATAAAAGCTTTGACTTTCGATTTGCCCTGAATATCCCATACTTCTTGTTCGCTTTCACTGCTTTTCTTTCTGCAAAAAAAAAAAAAAAAGTGAAAAGAAAAAGAAGAAGCAAAGTTTTAAAGTATCGCATTTAGAGTTAAAAGGCCGTAGACAAGAGGAAGGTAAAAGTTTCAGAAAGATCGAAAGAAAAAAAAAGGAGAAAAAAAAAAGAATATAAAAACAGTGAGAATGTTGTGCCTGGGACGAAGTTGCGGTAGGTCAGACTATGAAACGAGTGAGAGATGGATACGAATCATAAAATTTGATTGGTTCCTGGCAACCGGGAGAATTCCCCCCCTCGATATCGACTCACCTCTGGCGTATTCTCGTCGTGTTTCCGGTCTATGAAAAAACGACTCCTCGCGCGCCCATTCATTCTTTAGTCCCCCTACTTGATTTCAACATTTTTATTATTGATACGAGAACTTTAAACTTTCAACCATTCTTTATACTTTATAAAAACTTTTGTATCATCTGAAAGTAAACTAAAGTTGGTGTTTCTCCCCGCTGAAGAATTGTATAGCGTTTTGCACTTTTTAAAGAATAGGGACAAGTTTTCACTTTTGATTGATTTTTATTTCTCATTTTCATATTCATTTGGAGCTTCTTTTTCCTTTTATATTGTGTTCCTTGTTCCAATTTTATACAGATTTGGTACTTAAATTCGCATAGAAGAATCGTTGTAGTTTCATATATGACAAGTTTAGGTTCTTTGATTTTGATTTAGATAAGCTTTTTTTCAAATCATATTTGCCTTTTGGGTTTATTAGTTTTTTGCTTGCTAGAAAAATTAGCCTGATAAGAAGAATGGTGTTCTGTACTTTTTAAATTTTTGTTAAAGTTACCAAATAAATGAGATTAGTTAACAGATAAAGAATAGGTATTAAAATCAAAACAAGAGTTTTGATTGATTTTACTTCAAATTTTTGTTGAAGTAACCAAATAAATTGGATTAGTAAACAGATAAAGAATATTAAAATCAAAACAAGAGTTTTGATTTTGATTAGTTAACAGATAAAGAAGTATTAAAATCGAAACAAGAGTTTTGAATACTCCTTTATCTGTTAACTAATCACATTTATTTGGTTACTTCATCAAAATTTTTTTCTAAAGTAGCTATATAGGGTACAGAAATTATGTTAAAAAGAATTTTTCAACCATTACATATTATACATTTTTCATTATCCTAATTCGTATTCAAGAGAAGTTCTATTTAACCGTCGAATTTTTAATGCAGCAGATTTTTTATTGAAAAAATTTAATACATATACTGAAATCAGAGAACACACATGAGATTATTGATAATTTGTCACATACAATTGTTTAACGGCGCGCTTAATGCTATACAAATCTTGATAAAATTCTTTGTCTAATGGAGATTTTAACACATTATCTTTATTTTTTTGCTTTAAAATGGTGACCAAAAGGTTACCTGAAGCGTTTGTTACATTTACGTGCTGCTTTCGAAACATCGTCGATCTGCGGATAGTGGGTTATTATTTCGATCGTAAATTTTTATTGCACGCTCAGGACTTTTTTTATGAGCGTCATTACGTCGTTCCCACGTAAGATTGTGCTAGGTGCATGTAAGATCCTTTTTTTTTGCACAAACACCATGTAAACGGTTTCATTGCTCTACATATCTCGATATATTCCGAAATACAGTTTTGTCTGTCACATTAATGATAATTTGAATTGTTTAATGATCTTAATATTCTGCTTCTGTAGGATCTTTTTCTCGATACGTTATGATCAATGAGATTTTTAACATCACTAAATTTATATTATGCAGTAAAATTTTGACTAATTTAGATATTGGTGCAAGTGTTGGCTTTATCTACGAAAAAATTGGTTTCTTTTCGTTTTTAATAATTGAGAAATATTTAAATGATTTTTGTTTAGTTTAACAAATCTTTTCCTAATAATGCAACTGATTTGTGTAAAATGTGCTCTAGTTGTTAATGTAATAGAAATATTAGTATTCGCAATAAATATATAGTTAAAATTTTGTAAATGATTTTAATTTGAAGTGGAGACGGAATAATTAAATAGTTTAATAATTTAGTTACTTGAATAATTTAATTACCAGTGAATTAATAATGCTGCAAATATATTAAAAGTAGTTTCAGATTTTGTTTTATCTGCAAAAAAAATTCACGGTTTCTGTTTAAATTCTGTAACAATCGAAAATAATTAATTATCTTGATTATAAATACGATTTGTACCTAAATTAAAATTATATTTTTAAAATAATTGTTATCTATTAATAACATTTATTGTTTTTCGTTTCTTAGTGAAGCGCCTAAAAGGGAAAATTTCTTTTGTTCATTTTTTCCGATTTTTATCAAACTTACCCTAATAATTGTGTTAAGTATATAAAAAAATTTTAATTCAGTAAAAATATCCTTCAAACAATAATGAAAACACAATTGAAAGTATTTATAAGATTATCGTTTTGTTTCTTGTATTATTTCCGATAACTGCGGTACATTAACTCATTATCTACTGGTTTTTGTATAAAATTATTGACTAGACTTTACCATTTTATTTACAAGCCAAAAAAAAAGACTTGAATTGTTTTAAAGAAAAAATGACCAAATATGTATGAATTTTCTCTTTATAAATTTCTCAGTCAGTCAGTCAATCAATCAATTGCAGTTAAAAATCAAACAATTGTAACTAATTAACATATTTTTTTTTCTGACCAAAGTGATAACAGTTCTAATTTGAAAGGCATGCAAATTTTTTACTCTATTCCTATCACGTTCTCTTCATTTTTTTTAACACTTATCTGCTGTAAGAAAACCTTTTAAATTCTGAGTTGACGAATAAAATTGAAGATAATTCTTCCGCATAATCATCTTGGCTCATGCTGATAAAGATTCAGTGAATCTTGATAATGGTCTTGAATATTCATATATTCTGATAAATATTTTCGACAAACGTTGTTTTTTTATCATTATTAAATATAAAAATACAAAACAAAAAAAAATGACAACAAAAGGAAATTGTTGAATTTTTTCCCCTTGATTATCGTTTGTTCTCCTCCTTTTTTTTTTTTTGTTCAACAATCTGACCTAACTCAACCAATAATTCTCCTAGCGTCGTTTCTTGTAGAACGTAGAAAACGTGGACGGTGAAATAGTTCACCAGCTATACTATGCCTAGCCCGCGCGGTTTTTCGTTATCGACATTTTCACAGTACGTAGGTGTGCGTGCTTATGTGCGTGAGCTCACTGCCCACTTCACTGTAGATGTACGTATGTGAAGATGGTTGCCTTCGTGTTGATTCATTGGTGTGTGCTGGTGAACTGACAAGTAAATGTGTGTGTGTGTAGTTTTCTGGAGGTTTCCCCTAGCAACGAGCAGCAGCACCACACTCTAACACTAACACACACCAACAGAACGAACGATACCAGCCCCAGCTCGGCTTAGGGGAAGCTACAAACCGCACACGAAACTATTTCACCGTTCATTCAAGATAGTCGCTTTAAAAAATACATATATATGTATCTAACCAAATTTTCCTCCACACAAAAAAAAAGAGGAAAAATAATAATAGTGTCAAACTACGATGTCACGTGCAAGAGATATAAATTTTTTATTTAACGTTGTACACGGGAAAATCCCATAAAATTAAGGCAGATAACGCTTGTTCAATTTAACAAATGAAAAAAAAAACCATTTTTTCAAATGACTTTCTCGGATTTCGTTAATAAACATCTAATTTCTAGTTTTTCTCACATTTTTCTTTTGTTTGAAAAATTTGCGCCATGCTTTAAACTTTCACTACTTTGAGAAATGCTTTTAAAATTTTCACTAAAATTTCCACATTTAGTTGAATTTTTTTCCAAATGGTGGTTTGAAATTACTTTCTCTAAACTGTTAATCGAAATTAGTGATTTTTTTTCTTTTGCTAATTTCATTTACATTCTGAGCATTCTTTACATTTTCGTTGGTCCAAATTTTTTTGATTTCTAATGAGTATTTTTGATTTTTATTTTGATTGAAAAATTTGTGAAGAGAAGATATTTCACCATTTCGACTAATTTGATTTTGTTTGACTAAATCGTAGCGAAATATTGTGTGGAAGGTTGTGAATTTAGTTTCTTGTAAATAAGTAAAATCATCTTTTGAATTTGGGTTTGATTCTTCCTGACACAAAACCAAATTCAGATAGGTATAGTGAATTTTGTATGGGTTTGAGTCAAAATTGAAACGAAAGTAGTTTCGTAATGGGTGTTGTGTAAAGTAAGAGATAGTTCCAGTTTTCTTTAGTAATAAACGCATTTAAATGTGTCTCAATTTTTTGGTTATAAATTTATAATTTGTCAACTTTTATATGAATATACATATTCTGTTTCGAATACGAAACAAGGATTCCAAAACTGAAAGATTGTTTGTTTCGTGAAGGAAACAAAAGATTTGCCTTTCCTGATGACTGAGAAAGAGGTCAATACAAATTTTACTTTTATTCTGAGTCGGAATCAAAAAAGGCAACATTCTGTTTCGGTTCAGAAACTAAACTAAAGTAGAATTCAAACTTTAGTTTCGGTTTCCCTAACGAAACGAAAATTCTACTTGTTATTATTTTGAAACAGAAGTCGATTCTGTTTCAATTCTGATTCGGAATAAAAAAAAGCAACATATTCCGATTCGGCAACAAAAACAAATCATCTGAAGTCCTATTTTGGTTATCTGCGACTGAAACAGAAGTTACTTGAAGTTTTACTTTTGAATTTCCAAATTCGGTACAAAACGGAAATAGATCTAAAAATCTGATTCGATTCTATGTACGAAACGAAAGTCTCAGGTTACTTTTGGTTGATTCTGATTTTGGAATAAAAATAAAGCAAACTTCGTTTCTGATTCCACACTAAAAGAAAAAGAATAGTTACACCAAAAATAAAATTGATGATTGATGAGAATTCTTTCTGTTGTTACTGAAATAAAGTTTGACTAGCTTCTTCTTTGTTGGTACTATGTTGCTTACTGACATTTCTTTATTATGAGAAACTTTTCGTTTTAAAATTTAGTATTTCAAAAAGGGGAAATCGATGTTTATGCTATTTAATCGTACGAATGTCACAGATTTTGACAAACATACAGAAAATTAGTATGGTACGTACCAATCTTTAGTATGGACCATAATAATTTTCTCTATTATGTTATCAGAATCTGCTACGTATACGTAATCTGCTCGTATACGATTATACGAACCTAGCAGATAAAAACAAAACTAAAGAAGATAAAAACATCGATTTCTCCTTTTTGAACTGCAGCATATTAGATTTTGAAACAGAATATTCTAAATTTTGAAACAGAAAGTCCCTCGTATGCAGATATTTTTTGAAATTGCCACATACAATGACACTTTTTTTACGCTATACACATAAACGTTTACTTAATGATTATTTATATGAAGTTCGAATCGGACACAGTGTGTAACTGTTAATTGGAACTTCCTATTAGCATAATTACACCGACAAGCAGTTCTACCTTCTCAGTTTGGCGGTAACGTTCAATAACATCAAACTCCTTAATTGGCTTAACGAGGTTCGCTTTAACTCTTCAACTCATGTAAAATAGCTTCATATCAATGCAAGAAATGGCTCGTAATACTTCATTTGAGCCAAATGACATCTCCAAGCGTAATCTCAATTAAATAATTACTTCATTTATACAAATTATAAATATATAATTTGTCTTGCGTACATATTTCTTTCTTTTAATAGTACATACAAAATATTTATTAAAATTCTGTTGATGGGGTTTTAAGGATTTTCTTTCAAAACTTTTTTTAAATTTTTTTTCTTTTTTTCCCACCAAACTCGAACAACTTCATTCAACAGAAGTTACAATCAATAATATTGTTGAGATAATCGCACTCAATACATGCTGAGTACACAGAAGTGCAACAAGTGGAAAATGCTACAAGAGATGTGCGAACAACAGCGAACAGTGTATCTGTACAAAGCGCCGAGTGCCGCTATCAAAGGAAAAAGTATCACAATATATACATGCTTATGGATGTACGTATTTAATTAGATTTTTTTTCCTTGCGCTCATTCATATATTTCAGTTATAATACCTATGTTACTGAAAATTTAATAGTTATTGCCAAAAGCATTTTCGAGTGTGATGATATATTTATGTTTGGAAAATATATTTGTACATACACGTTAATATTATACGAATGACCGTAATTTATTTATAAAAGAAAAGTTGCTGAGTCGTGAATATTCGATTATAATGCATATTAACTACGATTACTATTTATTAACATGTATTGTCATTCCATACAAACATTTTTCCTAAAACTTTAACCTCTCGGCAATTGTTTTGCTTCCTTATATTTATATGTAGAAGCGACTATGCCTTCGGAGTGTATCGCGACTTTTACGAGTTTTTTTAGTATATAAAGTACAATTGGATTTTTTTCATTTCCTAAAATATTCATTGTATTTGAAATTTGTTGATTAAATTCTGCAAGAAAAAAATGCATTTTGTTCTTAAAGTTACTGTAGGTTATGTTTGTGACAGATTTACATATCTTGATTAAAAATTCCTTTTTAATTATATGTGAAATAAAAATCAGTTTTTATGGAATATTTTGGAAGTAAATAGGGGAGACCGGGGTGTAGTGGCTAACTTTTTACTCTTTGTTATTTTACTTCGTCATTTTTACATTATTTAAATGTTTATCCCACAGAAAAGTTACTCTAGTATTTCAGCTTTCTTTAAAAAAAAAAACGTCCCGATATCTCTCCTACTTCTTTTTCTAGAACGGTTTTTCTGGAGTAATGCAGAGCTATTCAATACGCCCCAGGCCGGGGCGTTATGGCTAATAAGTAAAATTATTATTTTTAAGTTCAAATTTTATAATATTTAAACTAAATATTGTTAATTAAGGTTTGTACATTAAATTTATTATATAAAGTATTGAAAATTAAACATATTTAACTAAAACTTTTAATTTTTTTGCGAAATAGTCTGTAATCAAAGTAATAGTCTTTAATCAAAGTAAGAAACTGTATAATAAATTTATTTTAATGAATAAAATTCACATTCATAATTAACACTTAAATTACAATTTTTCAAATACTTTTCTGATCTCTGAAATAGTTTTCAAAGCAAAATTATTTTTTTTACAATAATCCATATAAGAAATGCACTAGCCATCACGCCCCTGGCAATACTAGCCATTACGTCCCGGGAGTACTTGTCGAATATTTTGATATTTTTTATCAATACAGTAAGTGTTAATCAAAAATCTCCTATTGTCCCTTAAAAATAAATGTTTCGAGCTCAAAACGTGATATTGATTGATTTTTTAAAGTTATTTTAAAAAAAAAATATAACAAATAATGAAAATGTTTAAAATTTACTTTGGTGTGTCAAAATTAGTTTTTCTACTATATTTTCTACAATTGTGAATTAATATCAATGAAACTTGCTACAAACTTGCAGTACACCAAGTACATTAACTTGAGTGGGGAGTGAAATTATTTCGACTTAGGACTTTTAAATAAATTACAATTATTTATTACGCCCCTTAGCTTTTACGCCCCGGTCTCCCCTACATGTTTTAATTACCCTCATGAATGAGTTTTATTTACAATATCTCCGTCATTAGCCACACAACTGATAAAACAGGAAATTGAAACTAAAAATATTTTCTTGCAATGTCTGACCGTAAAATTTCTCCTGTACTCTGGATTTTTATTTCAAAGATATGAGTAAAAACAGAAGCAAGTTTTTTATATGCCACTATTAAATATAGTCTAGTAGAAAAATACATTTTTAGTCAGACATGCACGATTCAATTTATGTTTTCAATAAAGAATTCTTTATTACTTTTTTAATCAATCCCGCATAGTTTTTTTTTATTCGTTTCAATCATATAATTATTTTGAAAATATACCTATTTTGAATGAATAAATTGAGGCAAAAAAAAGTTGACTTTAGAAATAAAATATTGAAATTTTGTAATAAAATTAGGTGGCAATTTTATAAGTTATTTGTGTAGGCGATACTTTTGAGCAATAACGAAGTATCTTGAGTACGATGGTCAGGAGATAATGTGGAAAGAGGTCTTCTGAGGGTAGTGAAGCGTTGAGAGCCTGTTAACCACGCATCTGTGCATCCAACCATGCGGTCTATTCGACTGTAATAGACAAAGGCACAGTTTCACCTGTACTCCTACAATAACTCCTCTCATAACTGTTCCATTTGTATTCACCTATTTCTATATATACCAGTTCAAAGAAGTCATTTTCTTATATTTGAAGGGATAAATTAAATGTTCGATAATGATAAAAAATTATGAAATCAATTTCTTATTTAATATCTACTATTTGTGTTTACTAAACTTTCCATTTGTAAAGATTCCACGGGAAGTGGCACCTGAACATTCTATTGGAATTATAATGATAATTTTTGCCTGACTAAAGATTGACTTATCCTACTGAGAAAAAAATTTAATTTTTTGTCTGACTGAATACTGACTTATACTACTGAGAAAAGAATTTAATTTTTAGCTGACTAAATATTGACTTATACTACTGAGAAAAGAATTTAATTTTTAGCTGACTAAATATTGACTTATACTACTGAAAAAAATTTATTCTTGTCTGACTGAATACTGACTTATACTATTGAGAAAAGAATTTAATTTTTAGCTGACTAAATATTGACTTATACTACTGAAAACAATTTATTCTTGTCTGACTGAATACTGACTTATACTACTGAAAAAAATTTATTCTTGCCTGACTAAAGATTGGCTTATACTACTGAGAAAAGAATTTAATTTTTAGCTGACTGAATACTGACTTATACTACTGATATTTAAAATTGTTTAAATATTAAAAAGATATTATGTTTTTTTTTCTTCTTGCTTTGCATTTTTTTTGTAATAGAAAATCTGACGGCAACTTTTTGAAAACGTATATTGAGAATTTTATGAAATTGCGACGGAAATTATCATTTGAAATCTCTAGAGGGCATTTTCTGTGGAATCTTTCCAAGTGGTTTTCTTATATAAAAAATGGCATTGTTAGACGTTCTAGAAATAAATATGTTAGAGAGTTGCGGAATTCTTGACGAAAAGTTATGTTGACGTAAGCGGTGGAAGTGCAATACTTTGTCTTGTGAACATAAATTTTTCCACTTGTAATTTTTCTTGATTTTAAATCTCTGGTGAGAATTTCTTCTAACTTATTTCTGACACTTTCGAAATTAAATTACTAATCGCTTTTATCTGATTTGAAGAATAGTGCATTTTTCTTCTCCAACATGACCGTTTTTATTTTTAAAATTTATAAATATCGTGAAATAAAATTTTCGAATTTTCGTTTATATGAAACATGAGAATTTTCTGTGTTTTAGAAAACATTCTTACATTTGATATTTCATTCTGAATTCTTTTTCAATTTCCTCATTGGATTCAATGAACATTTTATTAATTCAGTTGCTTAATACAAACGATAAGATTTCGGATGTATACACGATTATAGAATTACGTGAAAATTATTTCCTAAGGAAGTTTCCTTAAACGTCTTTTGTTTGTCGCTTTAGTTCTGGTTTCTGTAACTCGATGCACCCTACATAGAATGTTGGATACAGGATGTGTTATGGGTTTCCATGTACAACAGGGATTTGCGTTTCGCTTTTAGTTGATGTACTGTGACGGCTTTAACCAAACACCGAGTCAACTCTGTTTTGTTGTCCATATCCAAGTTTAGAGGTACATATATACCGCAAACTTAAGATTCTATCAGTTGTTCATAAGGCATTGCGCATAGAATTATGTATGGTAACTTTACTAACTCCCGACTTTTCAGGAAAATCATACTGTCAGTAATATTCCATTAATTCATACAATATAGTTATCGTAATAAGTAGTTATATATTTCATTAATAGATTTCCTCCTAAGGATATATAAATTCTTTGAATAGTTCCAATTTATAGTTTATACGATGCTGTTCAGTTTTAGTCTTAAACATCTTCAAGTTTTCAATTTGATGAGATTTCAAGTTTTCGAAACTTCAAAGTGTCAAACTTGCAAATTGGATTTACAAGGTTTTATCAAATTGGATATATACGTTCAAAAAAAGGGGTTTTAAGTCTATTGATACTTTATACAAAAGTTGAAGAATTTAATTTTCAAAATGTCGAAAATTTCACTTTTCCTGCAAAAAAAAATGTATTTGTGATTTAGAAATAGCTTTTGAAATATGCGAAGAAATTTTATAGCTTATATAAAGTGCACTTTCCGTTTATGAATTTATTTCTATCTATGATCCATATTTAAGCAGCTCTGCGTGTTGAATTTATAACCCCTAAATCTGCTTTCATCGCTTCTATTCTAACCAATAAAGAATTTATTTTACGATAAAATATTTTGCACCTCACTATGAAATTTGAGGAATTTTTTATATATTTCTAGTTGCTAGACAAAACGAGACAAATTTTAGAAATGTAAAACAGAGAGTGTATATGAAAATGTAAAATTGTGGGATAAATATTGATGCAGCACGACCTGTTTGATCCTGCCTTAGTGACTGTTAGAAGTTTTCTATAGTAAAACGATCTGAACGTGACCTCGGTTTTACCTTATCCGAAACCATTTTCTCCGATTTGCCTACCTCCACTAATGTATATAATATCTCTGTAAAACTTGATACTTTTTGCAACTTTTATTACTATTAGGTCGTGAATTTTTACTCACTTCGGCAATAAAAATAATTTATATCAGATTCTGTCGTTAAAATGGAAACCAAACTCAAATGTCTAACAAAATCTTTTCATTACACTATCTTAAATGCACGTATATCAAAAAAGTTTCTCTTATTATTTCGAAACAATTTTCATAACTGAATGTTATTTTGAGCACAATAAAACATTTTCCCTTTCTCTCTATAGATTTCACTCCAGGACATTTAGTATTCCTTTCCCATTTTATGATTTTCATTTTACTCAATTTTCCACTAAAATTAACATTTTTTTCAAATATATCATTCAATAAATTATAAATATGAAAATAATTTACATCAATTTTAAAATACAAAACTTTTTCTTCGGAAATAATTTTATTTTTGTTTAGTCTGCATTTAATCATTTTCCTCTGCAGTTCATTACAGGAGAAATTTTTACGATAACAAACTCATTGTTATGATTCACTTTAGAAGAGAAGAGATAAAAAAAAAAGATACAATTGATTTAATACAAGTTTCCTGCTTTTTCCGCTCTTCATTGTTTCGATCAAATTGCAAATATTTTACCTTGTTAACGAAGTTGCGTAGGAAAATAAATTAAATTTATTATTGACCAAGCAATAATACAGTTTTTAGAAAATGGGAAAAATATTTTTTGAATCGCATATAAAATAATTGGAAAAATATATAAAAAAAATTTATTTGTCTTCAAAAACTATAATTGATGGAATTTGTTCATTTTTTTATTTCCATCAAGGACAATAATTCCTTTAAAATACACTCAGCACTAGTGAAAAAATTTTCCAGAGAAATTTCAAACATTTTATCAAACCTTTTCATATAAGAAAAATACTTGACATAACGTCGTTTAAAAAGATTTTTCAAGAATCTCATGGCGGAATTGAAATTATTCTCCAAACACATATTTAAAATATGTATATTATCGTTTATAAACCCTTATTTTTGAAAATAATTATGCAATTTTCCAATTTCATTTAAAGCGTAAATAAAAAAATATTTTTGGACAAATTTGAAGAAATTTTATTAAAGAAATTTTGTTTTTATAGATTTTTGTTTGAATATTCCATTAAAGTGAATAAAATACCTGGGTTTTTTTCTCATTGCAGCCAGAGAATTGTATAGCAACATATGAGCCACACGCTTACTGTGTTGTTTATTCAACAACCGATAGGTCGTCGATTCAGATGGCTGAAGAAGTCCTTCAAACGCTTTGGCGCAGCGATCATGTATCCGCTCGAGCAGTTATCCTTGTTGGAAACAAAGTTGACCTAGTCAGGTGCCGATTGGTGTCGACTGAAGGTACATGCAATTATTGTTTGTTGCTACCTCACATACACTAAATAACCATCTCCTTTTGACGCAGATCCTTTTCAAATGCACACATATATATAAGCGTACAAAAATTTACCTAAATTAAAATACATCATTCAAATTCAAAAAACAAAAATCCATTCATAAAAGAAACAACTAAATTCAATAACTGGGAAAAATTGTCTCCATATCGTAACGGGAAATTTTTTACCAACTTAATTCTGTTATTTCAGAAAAAGCAATCACAATTTTTATTTCTTTTTGTTTATCAATTCAAAATCAATGAAAATTATTGAGTTACTGACAATTTGTTTGAAATCAAGCTAAATGATTTTGGAAAGTATGTATCATTTTAATTGGATTTTTCATGTTGATTAAAATTACAAAACCATTCGTAATTGAGTTCGCTTTCATTTGTATTGTACGATTGCAATTTACATATTTCCCTGGAATAATAATTTTTGAATGATGTCGGATAATTTTTTTTCTCTAATTTCCAAAAGTTGTTGATTAAAACTTCATAGAAATATTTATTTATTTTGAAATTTGCTTGAAGTGTAATTTTCCAGTGAGATGAGGCAAATAGACTTTTGACATTAGATCCCAAAGTGTTGGCAATGTAAAGCCATGTTGTCAAGGTTTACATTTGCTGAATTCTCTGCGGATTCAAGCAGTTGGAGTTGAGGGTAATTATCCGTTAAATCAGAACCTTTGTTGCAGAGGGTAAATCCATGGCCTGTTCGTACGATTGCAAGTTTGTAGAAACCTCTGTCATGATCAATCACAATGTGGACGAGCTTCTCGTGGGACTTTTGACTCAGATTCGACTGAAATTGGAGAATCCCGAACGGACACGTGACCTATTTAGGAAAAGATCTCGCAAGAATCGCAGCAGATCACCACTGGGATCGTGTTCAGAAAACAATTCGCCCAAGAAATATCGCGGAAGTCGAACCAGCACCAGTCTCAAAGTGAGAAATTTGTTGGGCAAAGTTTGGGCGAGAGACAGCAAGTCCAAGAGCTGCGAGAATTTACACGTACTGTAAAGAAAACCGTATCGTGCACCGATTGTGAACTAAACTTTCCACGTCGTCTTTCCATGGGGACTAAAGCAACTTCGGTGAGAGAGACCCTCGCTTACACAAAAAAGCACAATCTTATTAAACTTGCTTAAACTGCCCGATAAGCTTCTTTTTTTTTCTTTCTTTTATAGAAAATTAATTTCAAAACTTTGCCGCTAAAATGATAATTTACTCTTTTTTGATAAAACAATCTAAGCTCTTGTGTTCTAGAAACTTCTAATTTTAATGACGTCACTTTTTTTTCTTTCTTTGCCAAGTCTGCAGATGATCCACTCTTGAAATCTTAATTCATAGTCTACTAATTATACTAGTTAGGCTTCTCTTCAATTTTAACATTTTAATTGACAACAGAATCCAAATAAAATTTACTCTCAAATTCTGGATTAACTCTGAGAATTTTATCTAATTTGAATTATTAATTGCCCTGCTGCTTAAAATTATGTAATTAAATTTCACTAATGATTAGAAAAAAATAATTATTCACTAATTATAGTGAAATTTAATTAATTTATAGCAAACTGAGTGATTGATTAAAATTCGTTAAAATGTTTATTAATTCAAATATATTGGAATTTAGAGAGTAATGATGAATTTTTGAAAAAGTAAATGAATAATGCAAATATTTAATTAATGTTTGCGTGACATTCGAATATGTCCTCAATTGAAGTGTTATTTTTTACTATTTCGAAACACATCATTCTTGTTTAAATGATATAAACTGTTTATTTAATCATGCACGAATTGAATAATTTAGTTTTGCAGATGAATTCATGAGAAATCATCGGCGACATTTTACCTCTCCTGAATTAACAGATAATAAATATACACATCAGAATCTGAACACTAGAATTATTTTTTATGGGGAATCAAAAAGGAAGATGAAAATCTCGCCTGCGATTTTGTCAACGATCACAAAAAAAGCGTACGTTTAAAAAAAAATCTTTCCTTGTATATCTAATTTCCCAGACATGAATTGTTGGCATTGCTAATTATCCCAAAAAAATTTAATTCAATAAAATTCGTAAATTTTGATAATTTCAAAATTCAAACAGATGATAATTAAACAATAATTGTAATTGTTAGTTATAAATTAGTTTACGAAAAATATATAAGTTAGTAAATAATAGTTGTTTTTTTTGGAGAAATATATTTGTGCAAATTTGCATTTTTACGCCAACTGTTCATGCGAAAGATTTTTCCCTGATATACATAGTTAAGGAGAGAAAAGAATGTATGCTAGAGTCTGCAAATGTGATATTTTCTTTTTCTTGTTTTAGTTTCATGTCTTTTGAAGCGCTTCTCTCTCTTACTTTCCGAAAAAATATTCAGCGCTCCGAGGAAATTTCGCGATTTTACTTATAAAAGTAGTTCCAAAAATTGGGTGAATAAAGGAAAATATTAAGAGACTGTAGTTGCTAGAAATGTTTAGATAATTCGCTCGCCTTCCTACGAGTCGGTATTGATTTCGAGTTGTCGAACTCACTGATTGTTTAATTAAAAATGAAAAAAGACGGAAATTAGTGAGGTCCAAAAGAAAAAAAAAATTGAGTCCACGATTCAAAATTATTTTCACACCTATATTTTAAACTAGAAGAAAGTAGAAATCTACAAAAAACAAATAAAGGAAAAAAATCAGAAATAATGGGTACCCGAAAATTATACCCGATGTATTTTTTAACCCTAATCCATTTTTGAATACGCTTGATCTATATAGATAACCTTATATATGTATATCCAAGATTGTCGTGATTAATCGACGGCCAATAAATCTTTTGGTCAATCCAGGTTATAACCACACGTATGAATTTACACAATTTTTTACATTACTATTTTGTACGTCGACAGATTAAATATTATACCTAATTAAATAAAACGTGCTGTTGATTTCAAGAAACGGACGAGTTTCAAAAATCGAAAAGAAATTTAGTTTGTGAAATCACGTTTTTAAATAATCGTTTATTAAAAAATCCTGATAAATAAAAACTCGAGGAAGTTAATGAACGAGCAATTTTAGATAAATATAAATTTTTGAATTTAATGCGAGCATGCGAGGTCCACTAGTTAATAAGTGTATATTATATCACGCAATATAACACCATTATTAATAATAATAATTATAATTATTACAAGATTTTCATTGAAGCTGGATATTTGAATAAATATGTAATAAAAATGATAGATAATCAGAAATGTTATTTGGAATGTTTATCACTATTTAATTCTACTAAAAATAGTTAAATATTACATTTTCATTCTTTAAGAAAAACTTTGATGGCCTATTTTTTTATTATTTCTTCTTTCAATCTTGTGTTTTATTATTTTATTGGATATTTGTCAATTTGATTACATTTCTGATAGGAACATTCTCTTGAATGGAATTTAGATTGAAGAATATAAAAGTGAATATCCATTTACAAGACTTATAAAACTATGTATAAAAATATACGTCAAAGGCTCTCAATGTATTTCTTAATAGATAGATCATCGAGTGTTCCGTTTCGCTGTTACATTTGTAAACATTCCTTTCTTTAGAAAAGGAAACAATTGACAATTTAATGCCCAAAAGAGCAAATATTGTCGACATGTTTGTTAGCTTAGATTTCGATGCACAGTGTTTTGTTTAAATCTTTTTCATCATTAAAGCTCGACTCTCTCATTCTATATAATTAAAAAAAAAAGAAAAAAAATTCTTAATGCACAAGTTTTTCTAATCGAACAATTTCAATCAAATAAATAACGCAAATGAAAGATTTTAATGAAAATGCCAGTCTTTTATTTTAGCTGACAAAGCTTTAAGTTTTTTTTTATATTTTATTAAAACTGAGGGCTGGTGACAAAATTGGAAAGGAATGATGAAAAGAGAATTGAAGAAATTTCACAAAGATTATAAAAAAAAAAGTGTACAACATGTTGTAGACAAGCAGTCAAAGGGAATGCTTTCTCCTTGCCTTTTCTGTTATATTTTCAAACTGAACAACATCCAATTTCTAAGCCGCCAATCATTTTGCATTTCACATTCCTAAAAAGAAAGACCATATTCAAAATCTGTGGAATTCTCGAGAAAGGTTTGAAAATTTATAGCTGCTTGTAATTTAGCTTGTACCGCGCGCAAACTAAAAAAAAAGAAAACAGAGAAAGAAATTCTACAAATTCCAAGAATTTGTGATGAGCGAGTCTAGCTTTTATGTAAAACTAGGGTCCATTGGTATTATTAAAACTGAAAGTTAACATTTTCATATTAAATGTATATGAATTAAAAACATACTTTTTCGAAAAATTTATTAAAGATTATTTAAATTATTTATTGATTTATTTTTAAAACAATTTAACTGTCAAGCGTTGCTTCATTCGTTTGATATGGATCCTAGTGAAAAGAAATTTAAAACACTCTTATAATATAGCTGTGAGATAAATGCGGAAAAATTTTATAATCAAAATAAAATGTAAAATTAGTCCGATAGACTATAGAATAGTTTTTTGCGGGCTTGGCCTTTTTTACAATCTTTAAATATTTTGCCAGGCTACAGCCCGTTTTGTGTTCCTAATTGCATTAAAGCAAATGTGTACAAAGCCAACAATTTTTTGCGAAGCTTTATCGAATGAAGTTATAAAAAGCATTTTACGATTTCTCAAAATTTCATCCCAAAAAAAAAATAAAAAAAGTTCACCGCTGTAAAAATACAAATTATTCATTGTTTTTCCAAGGCAATTTTTCATTTAAAAAAAAGACGAAAATGCAGTGAATTCAATTTTCAAAAGGACTGAAATTTGAAACTGAAATTAATTATATTTAAATAAAAATTGTTGTCCTTGAAAATTTGTAAAAAAAAATTTTAATTCGTCGTTTTAATGAAAACAATTTAAATATATTGATTTGTTAAAATAAATTACAATATTCGAGTTTTAAAATGAAGAAAGGGTTCGTATTTATGACAACAATAGCAAACGCTTTCCTCTCTTGAAAAATTTCAAATTCATATCAAATTTTTGTTTAATATTTAACTTACTTTATGCACAATCAATAAAATGGGATAAAAGCGTTTGGATTTGTTTACATAAGAGAAAATCGCAAAACATATCGTAACGCAAAACATAATGCGTTCGATAGTGAAACGATGAAATACTTAATAAAATGTTATTAGCAATAGAGTCGGTATTATGATCTTAACGAATTAAGTAAATCAACTGAATTACATACATACATATAAAAAATGGTGAGTGGAACAAGTAGTATATATTTATTCAAGACTTTATTGCTTGATTTTTTCGATCGAACTAAATTCGGAAAAATAAAATTCGTTTAAAATCCCTCACTTTTTTTTCATGTATCAATTCATATTCTTATTTTTACTAATATCTGTACAAAAAAAGCCATGAAAAATAATATTGTGTCCAACACATTATTCAATTCATTAATGTATTCTTAAAAATACTTTATTTTCTTACAATATCACTATTAGAAAAAAGTTAATGACTTCCGAAAAAGATTTTTATAATAATTTTTAAATATTATTAAGTTCACAAAATATGACAGGTGCAATAGAATGGATAATTAGGAGTTCGGTCGAAAAACGCATTATAAGTTTAAAAGAAAGAGAGTGAGAATGAGTGCGAGAGAGAAAGAGAGCAAAAAATGGGATTCGAGTCAATTGATATTTTTTCAAACTGAAATGGATTTGAGACATACTTCAAAAGTATGTCAAGTGTCAGAATACGTACGATATTGTATATAAATAATAATAAATGGTTACAAAACACCAAATGCTTTATTATTTAAAAACAAATATTAAAATAATGAATAATTATACTGTTTTTTTTTTGTTTTAAATTTACTTTGCAATTTTATGTTAATTTTTTTTTTACAAAAATAAGAATAATAATAATGAAAAAGTTGAAAGGAAATTTTTTATTTGAAATAGAGAAGAAAAACATGATGAATTTTTTTTATTCTAACACGAGCATACGTGTAAATGAATTCACGTGTAAATGTCATATTTTTTCTGTTCAAGTTCATTTGACATCATATGAAAGAACGTAATTTGATTTTAAACTGACGAGAATATTCAATTTTAAAGCAGAGTACAAGTAATTCTAGGCCTTTGGAAAATTTGCCTTTTCAAAATCAAAAAGATTTTTAGATTCTCTTCAAAAAGAAAAAGAAAATTGCGAAAAATATATTTTATAACAAACTAACAATCAGGCAATTTACATTCTTATCGTTTCTTTGATAAATAAATAAAAGCTTATTTGTTTATCAAAGAAACGATATATATTTACAAGTACAAAGAAACGATATAAATGTAAATTGACAGATTGTTAGTTTATTTTTCTCTTTCTTCAATTTTGTAATATTGAAAAAAATCAATTGCAACTATTGATAAAATTGTTGACTTTGAAGTTTTAATAATTTTTTGAGTAAAGGTAAAATTGATTAAAAACACTTTTAGAATTTTCAGCGACCAACTCATATTCTGTGAAACCTGTAAAGCGGAAGAGATATCTTTGCTCAAGTCTTTCAAGCAGAATTTATTAAACTTACTTTCCAAGCTGAAATGACGTTTAAGGAACAATATTTTCCCAGTAAATATTATGAAATAGAATACTGCAAGAACAAAAATATTTGTCAATCTGGAGATTACTTTTATCATCGATTTTTAAAATAAAGTAAAGCATTTTCCAAGAAATTTCAATCATTTTGTAAATAAAAAAAAATTTAATAATCTTCCAGAGTGAATAATATAATTATTATTTATATAGATTGAGTAAAAAACTGCATTATTTGGAAATTAAATTTTTACTCTGAAATAAGTGCTATTCATTCTTAAAAGTGTACATAACTTTAACAACCCACAATTCGATAAAGAATAAAGTAGGTTTTAACGCACTATGTGCAGTTTGCTTTAAAAGTCTTCACTATAATGAAAATAAAATGTAATTACAAAAATTTCAAACATCGTAATTTAATTAAAAGTGTGGTAAATAAAAAAAAGAGAAATTATTGTCAACTTAATTAGCAAAGTGTGGATTACATCTTTGTGAAATAAAGGTCACGTAATCTAAAATTGAGCAAAATTTGCATACAGTGAAAAAAATTAAGAACAAACAATATTTAATCAATTTTAATAGTATTAAAAAGTTTGGTTAAATTATCAAGTAATTTAATTAATGTTCTTAATCTGTTTTTTATTATCGATAAATTATAATAAATAAATATTTTACACAAAAATAGTGTATTGAAGCGCAAGTTTTATTTTATCTTACAGTTGAATTTAATTAAATTTAATAATTGAATTTTATCGATTATTGGAAAACAACTAAAATCATAATAATCATCATTCTCAATTATTTAATTTAATAACGCTTTAACTATAATAATTTTAATTTTTGTCAGTTTACCTTCACTAAAATGAATACATTTATACAAGTTTCAATTTCAGTCACGTATGTTCATTGATCTCGGATCAAACCTTATAGTTTATTAATTAAACATTGAAACCATCAACAAAGTATTTATTTTCAAACATGCTAAAAGTTATTCAACATTTTTTTCATATATTATCTCTTTTAAAAATGAAGACGGCGCTGTTGTATATAGATTACCTAAATAAACATATTAATGTTTTACTGCATGAATGGAAAATATATTATTATATTAAAAATTGTCTCATAAAAAATAAAATAATGGATCAGTTCATTATATTTGGAACAAATTTTCAAGTGTTGAAAAATACTTGCTATTTAAACTAATTTTAGTCAATTCTATTGTTAGAAATAGGTACCAATAAACAGCAGTTTCGTCCAATTATAATGAATATTGATTCCAATAAAAAAATTGCATTATATTCTATTTTTGTAAAATATAAACAGAAGACTTACCGATAAAGTTGTTTGCTTTTTTATCATAAGAAATAAATTTACAACTATCTTTCTGATCAATTTTAAAATCCAAGCATCGTTTACGTGGATTTGATTTGTAAAAGGGACTAATTTTCAGAATATTATTATATGGTTGTCCACTGAAAGGATTGATGAAATCTGACCAAAATCCTATCATTTTTAGTTTCATACAAATGTCAGATGCTGCCAGTACAAACTGTTGGCATGAGTAATTATTAAAACAAAGTTCAAGGTTCATTATTTGTTATTGAAAACAACCCAATGTACTCACATATTTGGCAACCTTTTCAGTCTCCTCTTCCTTACTCCATCTCGCTGTTCTTGCATATATCTTTTGACTAAGACTTATTATGGTGAGTTGAGGCGAATGTACTTCCGGACATCCTGGAAAAAGTTCCGATATTTCTTTTCTCAAAAGTATAGGACATTGTTGGGCAACAAAATGTAAAACAGGATGATCACTCTTTTTTCTTCTCGTTTTTGCATTCTTTTTACTATTTGAAGACATCTCATTCAAAAATGAATCATCAGCAGGCAAAATTTCTGAATGTGTTTCTACTTGAGCTATAGTTGAAGCATCTAACCAACCAGGGCCAATACTTCCTGGTAGATAAAACCTGAATCCTCGAGGTGTGAGCAATTCCCAGTTTGGATTCGCCCCGAAAATAGTGTTATCGAAATCTAATAAATAACAGAAAAGTCGTGATTTAATAAAAATTTAAATATTTGTTGTGAAACAGATTAAAGACCTTGATAAAGAAACTAGAATAATATGAAATAAGCAATGACGTAAACTTTAATAGTAAAAAATAATGAATTGTTGTAAATACATACCGTCAACAGATTCTCCATTATTAGATTTAATAATTTCAAAGGTACTTGTATTTTCGTTACTGCGTCGCGAATAACTAGCCTTCAAAATTAATCTGACAGGCCGTGAGATGCAATTTTTCCCAAAATTACGAATACAAAGCATCTAAAAAATAATACATGTCACAATAAGGTTAGGTTATCAAAAAGTGTTCTTACCTCAAAGGTATTTGTTAAAATTTATGTTTTTTATACTTGTATTAATTAATTATTTACTAAACGTAGTTAATGACTGTTTATTACCATCAAACTTCAACTTTACATGCTAGATATAGATTTAGATTTGCGTTGTGGTTAACTATTCTGACTGACGTAAATAATTTATATCGACTGATTCGATACTAGTTTTCGATTTATATCGAATGTTAGTTCGATGGTTTTGACACTTGCTCCAAATTCAGTGAACAACAACAATGTAGGATTATTTATTATTGTTGCTGAAACTGTAAAAATACGTGAGTAAAAGAAAAATGTACATTTATAACAATGATTTATTAGAAATATGTGCGTGTATGTGTGACACTATATGTTAATTATGCTGTCAGAGAGAATTTAAATACACTTATTTCAATTTTTCATATTTTACACATAACTGTGTACGTCTTAAGGCTAAATAATACAAACAAATAAAAATAGATATTTTCAAATATATTTTCCAATAGTAATTGTTATAGAATTATATAGTTTAATTCTAAATAAATTGCATTTTATAACATAACCTCTCTAACATAACGCACCGGAACATGACAATGATTTTTGTTCTTAAACTGTTAAAAAATACTAACTGAATTAAACATAAATTGATTATATTAAGAATGATTTTATCACTCGGTAAAAGTTTAATGATAAAGAATCATTCTTATTATAAGTTATAAAACGACGTTGCTGGTCAACAGAACAACAGGTTTGTTAAAATGTTCAAGTAAATGATTTATACTCTTTTAATTCTGTGAAAATGATTCTTTTCGTTGTACATTAATAATTTTGCATACTAATGATTGTTTAAATAAATATTAGAATGTCTATTTTACGTTCATATGGTTTCATTTTTTTATCATAGTCAAACATAACCTAAAAATTGCAATATTAATATAATTTCATTATATTTCTTAATTTAATTATTTATAGATTATTTTATAAGATTCACTTTTATAATATTTCATACGATTTAAAGTATATATGAAGAATAATTCTGTAATTATGTTTTAAATATTAAATCTTTGGGAGTCATTATACATTTTTTCTTTTAATTTAAAAGAATTTAATTCCCCTTATCATGATGCTTTTTATGTAGCGCGATATTTTGCTGGCACCCTCCCTCTCCGTAAAGTATCACATGCTTTGTGGATGACCCCTTGATAAGGAACAACAGATTGTTCAAAAGAAAAGTATGTTAACATTAAAATCTTAATAAATAAAACCAAATAAACGTAATAAAGGCCTTTACTTCATAAAATCATTATTCACGGTTTAAAAAGCAAGCAAGCAAGAAATATTGAAATATTAGAAACTATATTGGATGTAAGAGAATTTTAAAAGGTAAATATTATATCTACAGTACATGAAATCAGTAAATAACTTTTAAAATAATTTTTATTGACTTTGTTGTATAATTTTATATTTATACTTACAAATTGTATTATATTATTTTAGAATGACCCGTAATATTAATATAAGTAAACAGTAATAACTAAATTTTTTTTCTTATATATAACTGTAAGTTCATTATACGTCATAAAAATAATAATTATTATGTAACGTCAATAACTTTTTAAAAATATTCATCAAAAATAGAAACAAAGTATAAAATATAACAAATTATTGAACTCTTATAAGAATTTATATAGAAAATATTGATGCGTCTTGAATTAACAGTGTTTCGATTAATACAAAATCAAGAATTATATGTACAGAGTAAATTAATAATTCTATTTTCGATTGATAAAATAACATTATATTATTATAGAGCTCTAACGAGAGTAAAACACGTTTAGACTTAATAAAATTGGTAACTTATACCACCAGCAAAATCATTTCTGATTATGGGTAAATAAGTATAGTAAATCTTAAACTACCTTCATGTATCACACTTAAAAAGAACATTAGTTATTAAAGGGAAAACAAATTATTTTATATTTATAAACAATTATGAGCCTCAGTTTTTTAAAATTTTTATATCTTTTTGATAAAGATGTGAATTTTTTTAAATGGAAAATTAAATATTTTCCTGTGGTTTCTTGTGCATTTGTAAATAATATCAAAAATATTTTCAAATCAAATAAAAATTAATTGAGTGCAAAATTAAATCTATTAACTTGGTAAAAAAAATGTAAAGTAAATTAATGAATTTAATCTACTTCTAATTTACGAAATGAGCCCGGAATACCTCCCAAACCTTCACTTTGTGTAGAACAATTTTCCTTTGGTGACAATTCGATGTACATGTCATCAAGAGCCTTTAATTCTTCATTTTTTGCTCGTAAAACTTTCTTGAATGAATCTAGAAATAGACAGAATTAAAATAACTATTGAAAAAAAAAGTTGTTTTCAAATTAACGATTTCTATAAATTATTATCTTACCGATCATTTCAGAAAGAGGAATTTTCCCTCCATATTCTTTTGGCAAAATTTGTGGATTAACAGCCTTCTGGAGATCGTCTAGATTTTTATGAATCTGTAAGAAATGAATGTATTGGAAAATTTATAAAAATGTTTGAAGAACTGGTCGCATTAATTTAATTGTGAAAAAATGTTTGTCTTGTTAAACCTACATGTATGCGACTTTTGAGTTTTTCGTTGAGAAGAGAAACGGCAAACTCAACGACTTTTGTTGCACAAGTAGGAATGTTCATTAAATGAGTTTCTTTGTGTCGCATAGGAGTTGTATTTTGAATACATCTCAACATATTTCGAATATCCGTTAATGACCAGGCACTAATGTGACCCATAGTGAGACCAGATTCATCATTTAAATGGGTATATCCTTTAACTTGATTTTCTTCTTCGTCCATGAGTGCTTCGACCACAATGCTGTGTGTTCTGGCCATTTGAGCTGAAGTATATTTATAGGGATCGAAGCGTCCTGAGAAATTAAAATTTATTTCGCTTAGAAAATGTTTGGTATTTATTATTTCTGAATATTGTCAAACGTACCAGCACATGAGAGAATGACTTTTCGTCCATGCTCGTCCCTTTCCAAAAGTGGAACCAGATACCCACTATCGATTATTGCTTCAATGTCAGGATCATTAATGTTTAAATTTTGAAACCAATCAGGATAGAGTTGTCTCATTGTGAGATAACGTTCTAACATTTCTTCGGCTAATGGGAGGCTGAATTTTTTTGTTCTTAGAAACCTGAGTAGAAAAACAGCATCAGTTCTACATCTTTTGATTCCAGGATGTTTTTGAATCCATTCACGAAATTTTTCTAAAGCTTGCTCACGCGTGTTTATATCTTCCCTTAATTCCATTCGTGCAACCGCTTGTGAATCAGGACTTAATCCACATTTGTAATCCAAATTCTCTTCTGTTCCCATACCCATTTTCTGAAAATGTTTTATATTTAGTTAATTAATATTCATAAATAAAACCCTGCTAAATATTATGCACAATTTGTAATTCATTTTTAACAGAGTGTTACGAAAATTTATTAATTATTAACTGAATAATAATTATCCGGACAGATATTAAACTAAACTTTCTCGAACTGTTTTCAGAAAGAACAACGCATGGTCTCCTGTAGGTCTTGGTTAAATCATTGGTTGAGTGAAGATTCTAAATAGGCGAATTAAGTATACATCAATAATCTAATCTATCTAGAGGTCAAATTACATTCAACAATGAGGGTCGTAGCTCTTATTAGTGGAGGAAAGGATTCCTGTTTTAGTATGATGCAGTGTGTAGCTGCCGGACATGATATAATTGCCTTAGCTAACTTACACCCGATTGGAAAGGATGATCTTGATTCATTCATGTTTCAAACTGTTGGTCATCAGGGAATAGAATTTATTGCCGATGCTATTGGATTACCCCTCTATAGAGAACCTACATTTGGAAGATCGAAAATGCAAGACAAAAATTATGTACCAACTGATGATGATGAAGTTGAGGATCTTTATAGGCTATTGAAAAAAGTTAAAGATTGTGAAAATATTGAAGCCGTTTCAAGTGGAGCAATAGCTAGTGATTATCAAAGATTACGGGTGGAAAATGTATGCAAACGATTGGGACTTGTTTCTCTGTCATATTTATGGCAAAGAGATCAAGAAGAATTATTGAATGAAATGATTCAGTGCTCTGTTAATGCAATATTAATTAAAGTCGCATGCTTGGGTTTGGATTTGAAACATTTAGGTAAATCCTTGATGGAAATGCAACCGCATTTATTAAAAATGAAGGAGAAATTTGGATTGAATGTTTGTGGAGAAGGAGGTGAATATGAAACATTTACTCTCGACTGTCCATTGTTTGTTAAAAGCATCGTGATAAATGAGTATGAAAGCATTGTGCATTCCAACAGTGATATTGCACCTGTTGGCTATCTCAATTTCAAGAAAGTACAATTATTAGTGAAAGATAAAGGAATGGAAAATTTATCATTAAAAGAAAGATTACAAAATATTATTATAAAAAATCCTCTTGATTATGTTTCTGAGATATTGTGTCTAAAGGAGGATGATTGTAACTTATCGCCTGATGAAGATAAAATTGATACGGAAGTCGCTACCATCGAGCAGCAACATCCTGATAATCCTAGTGTAAATGAAAATGAAAGCGGCTGGCTATGGTTTGGAGGATTAACCAGTCAACACTCGAATCCAGCAGAAGCAATGGAGGACACTCTAAATAAACTGCAGAATCTTTTAATCAGCAAAAGTATAAAAATTTCGGACATTGTGTCAGTGACGTTATTCGTTAAAGACATGGCGAACTATGCATTAATAAATGAAATTTATGTCTCGAAATTTGCTCATAACAATCCACCAGTTCGAGTATGTGTAGAATGTTCTTTGAAAGTGCATGTTGTACTTGAAGCAACAGCATATAAAGACGGAAGTAGTACAAAGGATGGTTCAGTTCATCATAAACATACTCTACATGTTCAGAGTATAAGTCATTGGGCACCTGCAAATGTGGGTCCCTATTCTCAGGTTGTTCGTATAGGGGATATTTTCTTAGTCGCAGGTCAAATTCCCTTAATTCCAGGTAGTATGGCCATGTTGAATTCAAGTATAAGACAAGAATGTCGCTTAACTTTAAGACACATTGAACGACTCTTAAAATCTGTTGACAATAAAACACAACTAAGAGATATTGTGCAGGGAATTTGTTTCTTAACAGATTTCAAATACATAAAAGAGGCACGAAACGAATGGGAGAAACTGACAAAGAATACTATTGATGATTATATTATTTTGCCGAATCTCCCTCGGAATGCAAGAATCGAATGGAGCGTTTGGGCTCATAGAGATAACAGTAGATTTGAATATGAGGAAATTAGAAAAAATATGGGCAACATTAAAATTTTACTAAGAAGAAGATGGAATTATGATAATATATCTGCAATTGTGGGGTACTTATCTTTCGATTTACCGGCTTTGTCAGACGAAACTGAAATGAACTCTGTGAATTTTACTCAAGATGAATTAATACAGTGTCTTGAATATCTTCTCACTAACTTGAAGAAGGGGTCAGTTACTGAAAATCCCGCGTGCACTTTACGAATATTTCATAAAGCGAATCGTTTCTCTTCAGAGTATATTCAAAATCTTTTAGTGCCTTTTTCAAATCAAAATTTAGTTATAACTAGTGTTCCTGCATTATACCTGCATAATGCTGACACTTACCTTTCCGTGTGTGGTATTCGACACGAATAGCGTGCAAGTTATAAATAAATAAAACCTTATTTGTATTATACATACATTAAAGATTTTACAAAAAGATAAATAATACTCTTAATTAATAATAAAATAATAACAATTATTATTATTATTTATTTATTATTACTATTACAGTAATATCTATAATAATAATTGTTTTTATTCATTATAACAATAATCGAGATAAAATTTAATATAATTTTCACTAAATTAAATATACCTATTTTAAAGTTATGAGAATTGAAAAAATCTTTTCTTGGTGAATTTGAAAGGAAATTGAATAAGAATCCTACTTTGAATTAGGAATAAACTTTAATTTGCTTTGATAAAAAAAAACATTTTTGAAAAAGATGACAAAGTTTTAATATTCTTTCTGAATAGAGAATTAAAATTTATGCAGAATACTGATGACCATGTATGTTTCAAGGCTTCTATTTAAAATGCCTCTTTTATTCGGTACACTGTGTTCATAGTAAATTAAAAATTATATGTACAAACATTAAAAACAACTCATATTTATTACTTTCTTCCGAGAAGAATAAAATTTAAAGAATTAAACTTTAATTCCGATTTTCCATTTTTAAATACTTTATAAAAAGCAAAAATAAGTTATTTAATTAAAATTGCTAATGTTGAAAACAATAATTTTTCTGATTTTATGGGTTAAAAAATATTACCATTTTATTTAGTCAAAAATAAGAAAAAATTGATTATGAGTTTGAAGAATAGATTTTTAAACTTTTTCTTAAACAGTATAGAAATAATTTTTCACATAAAACTTCTATTTAGGTTTCAAGTGAGGATTAAAAATATATCTCGCAGATAATCATATTGGTAATTATTTTTTAGAGCAACACTCTATACCTCCTTGAGAAATTCATGAGCGTGCGTATGAAAATGAAAGTGATCAACAAACATAAGGAAGTAAATCTGCACTTCCGCTTTATATTTGATTCACAGCTTTCTAGTTTTTGTTATTTTTAAATGAAGTGCACACTATCTAATAACAACATATCCTTGAATTTAATATAAGTCGATCATTTGGAAATTAAAGTGTCTTTACGATACAGATATACTTCATTCAAAGAAACAGTTATTTAGTCACTCTGGGATTTCCAAAAGCATTTCTTTCACAACTCCTTTCTTGAGAAACACTTCTTTTGGATATTCCAAGAGATTCTAGAAGAATTCTCTACAATATAGTTTCATTGAAATGGTTTCCTTTTTTTAATTTTCTAATTTTTTTTAATACCCAATTAAAATTTTTTTATAAAAACATTGCTTTTTTGCAATTACATTTGTTACAGACAACTTTACTTAAAAAAAAAACTTGAAAGCAATCGACTCTTTCTTTCAATATCTTTAAGAAGAAGAAAGTTCCGTACTTGAAGTATACATAGTGCCATTCAGTGAAAGTAACAAACCTATATTAAGTTCAAGAGAAACGAATTTTAAATGAAACAAGAGCTTTAAATTGAGGAAGAATTTTGAAAAATAAAATGGTACCTTTAAAAAATCCAAGAAAGAAGTTTTATCTTAATCACAGTAAAAAGAAAGTCTTATTTTAAGGCAGAAAAGATGTCTTATTTTAAGATGCAACATTTTTAAGACAGCCTTTGCTGAATTTACGCAATGATTTTACATACAATTTACATTATGGCTAGCAGTGCTGAATTTAAGACTCATCTTAAAATAAGATTTTATTTTTACTGTGATTATGAGCATTATTTTTTGAAATTTATTATATTACATTCTTAATATTATAAATTTTAAAAATTATCAAAAAAATTTTATTATTTTATTAGAGAATATTCTATATATATTAACAAATTTTTTTTAATTTTTATGCAAATTTTTAATTGTCTTTCAAAAATAATTATATTTTTTTCTCATTTCATTACGCAGTACCATTTTCAGTTTCTTATTCAAATCACCGATTATGAAATAAGCACTCATTACTCTTTGCTAATATGCCTTTTTAAGGACACAATTAACAACAAATGTTTTTTTATTTTATTTTTTTAATTTTTCTGATTTTTCTAACAGATAAAATTTATTTATTATTCAATTTTTTAAATGAATCACTAAACTAAAAAAATAATGAATCACTCTCACTTTTCTTTGAAAGAATAAATAAGAAGATTAAATTATTCACTAAGAAATTTAAAAAAAAATGTAATTTTTTTGTGTAATCATCTTTTTCAATTATAATTTTTATTGTTAGTAATTTCAAAAAGATTTATGGAAATTTTTCACTTTGTAAATTAAAATATTCTTCACACACCTGTAATATCAGGTTTCTCCGGCGAGAGTAAAGTGACGGGCAAGAGTCTTTTGGCGACTGCTTGCTTAGTTAAAGTTAAAGAAGTAACCCGAATACTTTCGAATGATCAGTCAAAGAGGGGGCTTTCGATACGATAAGAGTTATGGAATTCTGGTTTTTAATTATGACATAAAAACGTAACTTCAAGGATGTTTTGTTAGATTTTCTTTAGAATTGAAGAAAACTCAAAAATGGAAGAAAGTTTTTTCCCAGCTTTTTTGTTTTGGTTTAAAAAGAAGAAACAGTCTTCATTAGAATAATTTCAGTATATAGTAAACATTTTCAAGCTTTTTACATATTTAACATTTTTCAATAATTATTGGAATTTTATATGTGTTAATAAAATTTCTATAATGAAATTAAATACATATACATACAAGAACAATTTCCGTTTGTAAGATCGTTAAGTCCTCGGATTCACTTTCTTTTCGAGGCATTCTACTTTGCTTTCTCCAAAGGATCGAATCCTCCATCGCTTCGTTGATCAAGAGAATCGGTTTTATAAACATTTTTTTATTCCATGAAACTCGAGGAAACAAATTTTATTTGTTAATTCAGGTAGTGTTGCATCTTTTCCATTCCTCTTAAGAAATTGTAAAAGTTTAATTAATCCATTTCAAAATATAGAAAGTCAATCGGTATAATTAGTTGAGTTCAAGAAAAATAGTGACTGCAATAGAAACAACTAAATTAGATTGATTTTTACAAAATGCATTAAAAATACTCATTTGTTAAAAATTAAACAAAAAATATTTAAATAAAAGTTTTTTTCTATTTTTCCCTATATTGATAATTTATTATTCTTTTCATAAAATATTAAATTAAATTATAATTTATTTATGAATTATTATTACAAATAAGCATGAAATAGCGTCAAATTGTCTTCAAGGATCTAAATAATTTTTTATGTTTCGTTTAGTAATTTCATCCATTGAGATTAAGAATATTTACATAATTTAGAAGTGAAGAATTCATGAGCAACCATTTCCTCTTTTAATGATAATGAGCTAGGATAATATCGGTCGCGGTGTTTCAGAAAAGTGTCATGTATTTACAAAAGGTTGATTTTCGTATTTGTAATGCCTTTAAATAAGCTTATTCACATTCAAATCCTTTCTTCATTTTTAAACTTGACTTCAATACACTTTATTATTTACATTCTCGTCAATTATAATTTTCGTTTTTGAATTATTTTTAAAAATGTACGATATAAATAAAAAATTGTCTGATAATAATTTTTAAATAAAATATATCTTTAAATAATATGATAAATTGAAATTTCAAAAATAATTATGAAATACACCTTATTAACAAGAAGACAAGAAATGAATCTTTCGAAACGAAATTATTATTAATATTGAATAAGATAATTGGTTGAAGATTTCTCATCTTTTTTTCTCCATATGAGAATGATTAGTCAACAATGGCGAGGTCATTATATTACGAGGTCTAATGTTCAAGCAAAATGAAAGTAATAATAATATGTTATTTATCTTTTTTTTCTCAAAAAGAAAATTTAATATACCTATAAGATGTATAAAAACATTAAATTATATTTTTAAGGTATATTGTCAAAAATATATTTAGTAAAGAAGAAAGTGGATGAAGCAGAAACAAAAAAGTCTTGTATTGAGAGTGCGAAACTTTCACCGCCAAAAGAAATTCAAGTTGATTGCACAATGTTATAATATTTTTGAACAGTATTACCAAACTGCTCTTTATATATTTAAAAAATTGTTAAATTTCATACGAAAATTAGTAAATATTAAGTATCAAAATAGTATTAAAGTATTAGAATTAAAGAAAATATTTTAGCAAAAAGTTTAATATTTCTTCTTTTATTCAATACAATGTTTAACAATTACTTATATGTAACATATACAATATAAGACATATTTATAAACGAAAATTGAAAAATACAAAGCCTTTTACGCCGAAATATACAAAGGTAAATGTACAAAATAAATTACTTGTATTTGTATAATTCAAAATCAATCACCAATTTGAAAATTTTTAAAAACTTCTCCTAACATGACATATATTGTATTTTAATGGTATGTCGTTTTATTAAATTACAAAAATGGTTTTAAAATAAATATTTACAAGCGCGATTAATTTTTCACTGATTCTGATATGAAAAATACTTATCAAGAAAGTTCTAAAAAAATACTATAATTTTTTATTTTTATATAAACGCATTTCATGATTGTAACAATATGACTTTATTTACATATTCTAAAACATTGTTCGTACTGATGAATTTCAACTGTGATGTATATTTTGTAATTTTGATTTCAAAATTACTTTGAAATCTAGGACACTAAAATTAAACTCGTATGAAATGAATTGACATTCTTCACAAGTATTGGCACTTAAAATTATATTCTAATTCGACACATTTTAAAAAGTATTGCACACATACGCAAACGCTTTCTTTTTAAAGAAAAAAAAAATACTCCTTATTGCGCTGCAAAGATTTCAAAGATTTTTTAAAATAAAAATGATTAAATTAGCCAGAACAAAAAGATAAATATTTCGATTCATATTTTTCTGTTTGCAATGATATTTAATCTGTGGCATCAAGTAATAGAGACGGAAGAATTAAATTATAGAAAAGTGGAGAACGTTACTCACATATAAGAAATTAATATGGCAATCATCCCAAAGGATTTCCAATTAGTAGATCTAAACACTCAAAAACTAAAATTAAAAAAAAAAAAAAACAATAACAGAAAAAATTAATATAATATCAAAAACGGATAAATGTACGATATTCTTAATTTAATCTAAAAATTAATTCACGCACTCAAATTTACTTACAATTTGGCAACAATTGATGACATGGAAATTCTTTACAATTTCTTTTCATATTTACAAAATAACCACGTCATTTTAAAACGATATAAACAAGTTGCCGTATTTTATAATATTAAGAAATTATTTTTAATTTTTCCAGTATTACCTCCTTTTTCAAATATCGCATTCGAAAAATAAATGATGAATTTTTTCACCATTTTTCTATTCATTTTGAGAAATTAATGAACTTAAAAATTTTATAGTGCCATAAGCACTTTAAAAATGATTTTGAAATTTATAAATCATCTAAGAATAACATTATCAAATGTTAGGTCCCTACTATCTCGTTGACCATTAGACTTTTTGAATGGATTCCAGGGATGCCTTTTTGCTACATGAGCTGTTGTAACAGATCCTGCAGGACTTGGTTGTCCCGAAGATACTCCTGAAGAACTACTTGCTGATACACTACCTTTATCGTGGTGACTGGTTTTGGCTGGTTTCTTTAATAAATTAAATAATTCAAATATTATGACTACGAGTTTCTAATCGAAACGATTAGAAACATTAAATTAATTAATTAAAAAGATTAAATGTTTTATCAAACCTTTAAATAATTTCTATCCATGGGCGTAACGAGTTTTAAACTAATTGAATCTCCGCATTGTTTAATGAGTCGTACAACTTGATCATGAGAGGCCCACTTAACATCTTTATCGCTTATACTGACTATAAAATCCCCTTCTTTCATTCCACCCAACTAAAATTAAATTTTTTTAAAATTATTTAATAATTTATAAAAGTGAGAGATATTTTAAATAATAATAATAAATATATGAAAAGTTATTATTTACATAGAGAGTTGTTTGTTTTATAATAAATAAGATATATGTATAATTGGTAAAATAATTCTAAAAACTTACGTCAGCAAGCGAATTGTGGTCTACGGCGGCTATAATAACGGGAGCATCACCTCTTACACTAAATCCAAATCCTTCACCTCCTGGTCCTCTTTGTAGTTGAATTAGTCTCGGTGCTGTCCAATGTCTTTTCGCAGAAAAAATTGCCACTGGACCCAAAGATCTGAAAAGGTCATCAACACCATGCTGACCAAAGTCTGGATGTGTGAGACTCAATTGAAATTTCGTTGACGCTGAAAACAAAAATTCCATATTTAAAAAAAGAGATATTAAATAAGTAGCATTACATTTTTTCAAAACTTTAATTATTTAAAAAATTTATTTATATATTTGTGTAATGTATATTCCCAAACCTATTATGTGAGGAGGATCCAACAAGTCCCGAAAATCGTCTTCATCTCCTGCACGATTATAAATTTCAAGGGTACAATCTTGACCCTTTTTTAAAACTTTTCCCAAAGTTGACTTTCCTTTCAGCTCCCTACACATTCTTTGTAACCTCTGGCTCTCTTCATGCAGTACCAAAGCTTCCCTCAAATGTGCTCGTCCTTTAAATAATAAACATTTTTAAGTACTTTTACAAATAAATTTAAAATTCTGTGAGAACTTTCTGTTTGATTTATTAAAAAAAACACTAAAAAAAAAAAATTGATTAGAATTCACGCATACCCAGTGCTTTTCTGTCATTATCGTCTTTCGGGACGATTACATCAATTTGTGTCTTCCCATCGCTTTCCTGGATGCGCTCGAGAATCAATTTCGCTTCTGTGCAAAATTCCGATAATGGAATATCTAAAAGACCAACTGCACAATGTTTGTGTGCCAAAGCCAAATGATGTTCTCGTTTTACTAAAATTAATGAAACCCATGATTCTGGAACGTAATCTCGAACCGGCTCACGAGTTATTAATCCATGAACATCGTTATAAACTGCAGATACCTGCAATGAAAAAAAATTATTGCAAACACAAATATTCGTTCTTAAAAATATAAATAATATGTGAGAAATGTAATAATATTTCTTAATTATTTGTAAACTTTTATCTGACCTGAGCAGCTTCTTGAGCAAGATCTAAGGATACATCTATATTTCTAGAATCTCTTGATTGAAGTTCCAATTTTTCGAAAAGACACTCCCTCGCTTGAGCCTGAAAGTAAATGATTGAAGATTTATGTTAAAAATTTTATGCTGATATTAAAGAAAATGTTCTTAAGGGTGTTAAAAAATTGATAAGCCTAACTTACCAGCATCAACTGAACCAGCATGTCCAGCATATCTGGTCCCAGGTCCATGCTGGGTGCATTTGTGAAATTTTCATGGATGTATCGAAAAGTTCCTGCAGCTCTTAGAAATGCATCAACTGCTTGATCTAAACCGCGAGATGTACGTCTGTCTTGTTTAGCACCTAATTGTGTGTAAAGAGCTCCTGCATTGAAGAGAACCGATGCTTTTTCAAAGGCAACTGTCCTCTGACAACTGGGCACTCCAGTTAACGAATCAAACCATTCGAAATAAATTCCCAAACTTCTATCTGGTGGAAAGAAACGCCTTTCGATAAAGTACAATTGATTATAGTATCGAAGAAGTAATGCGATTCCCGCAGCATCCCTCGTTGGTGTTCTCGTCGCCTGAAAAGAAAAATTAATCATTAATAATAATTTATTATTTTAAGTATTTTAATTTTTTTACGCGAAAAATTATTTTCTATTTAATAATTTACTTGGTAGGTACTATTTTTATCTCAATATTCACTTGGAATTAATTTTATCTTTAACAATTTTCAATTATTTGTTTTGATATTAAAGAAAAATGTATTTCAACATTTATTAATGGCATACTTTTAATATCGGACACAAATAGAATATCACATAGTAGATTTTATCGTGTTTTTTTAAATCTGCACTGATTGTGCGTTATAATTAAGATATAATATCTTATCAAGACTTTAATTTACTATATGTGCTTCAGAAATTTTCTTGAATGTATCAGATAACAAATAGCATAAGATTTATGAAATAACAAATAACGTAAGATTTATAAAATAAAATAAATAATAAAGATAAAAAATTTTTAAATTGTTAAAAATATTCTTCAGTTAATTTAAAAAATAATTTTACTTGTCTGGTTTCCATAAGTTCAGCAATGGCTTCTTCATAATTCCCTCCATCTTCACTGTAATGCTCTAAGATAAAATCCTGAAACATGAAAAATAATAATTAAATCTATAATCTAGTATTTAAGAAACTAAAACATTTTAATTTAAAAGGAAAAAAATTAAAATCAACATATTTTCGGTAACTAATGTGAAGTAATGGTAAAGCAATGTCAGAGTCAGGTTTCTAAGTATCGTTTAATCGATATTTTCTTACTACTGTCACAGTTCGCTATTCGCAATATTAACTTGTTTAATATGTTTATTATCAATATAACGGTTCTTAATGCGGGAAATTAAAATTATCTCTGTCTAGCACCTAAATTACAAAAAACCTGTTTTAAGAAAACTTGTTCTGATAAAAAAAACCTAATTATTAATATGAATAAAAAAGAATCTCGCCTATTCAACAATAATATTTAATAAACATTTCGAAACTTTAACCTGCATAGTGACAGAACATTTTTAATCTTACAAAAAGTAAAAGGAATTAATAAATTGCTAAGATGGTAAGAATTACTGTGGAATTGATTCGAAAACGTGCAGAGCATAATGAAGGAGAAATATCAACTTTAGAAGAAATCTCCCTGCATCAAGAAAATATAGAAAAAATTGAAATGCTCAATCATCTTTGTCGAGATTTGAAGATTCTTCTCTTGCAATATAATCTCATATCAAAAATAGAAAATCTTAATAAATTGAAAAGATTGGAGTATTTGAATCTTGCTTTAAATAATATTGAAGTCATTGAAAATTTAGAAGGACTGGAGAGTTTAAAAAAGCTTGATCTTATGGTGAATTTCATAGGAAATTTACAAGGAGTCAAAAATCTCAGGTAATATTTTTTACAATTTTTTCTAAAAATTAGATTCTTTTTTGTCTAATATAATTTTTGGCTAGTACAATTTTCGTTTAATATAATTTTTTCTCCAATAAAATTTTTCTAGATGCAATGAACATTTGGAACAATTGATTTTGACTGGAAATCCCTGCACTGATTACATGGGATATAGAGAATATGTGATAGCGACACTGCCTCAAATAAAAGAATTGGACATGGTTGTTATTGAAAGATCAGAAAGAATAAAAGCTCTACAGAAGTATGCCGAAGCTCAAGGCGACATTATTAGAGGATATAAGAAATATGTGGAAATACGAGAGCAACAAAAGAAACGACATGAAGAAAAGCAGAGTCTTAAGATTACTGAAATTAATCACAATGGCTCAGAAAATGTAAGACATTTTAACCTTTCCATTCTTTTTTCTCTGCTTAAAAATAATTTCTTCTTGAATAGGCTGACGAAGAAGAAGACGAAGAAGAAAATGGAACGTTTTGGAATTCAACAAGTCATCATACACCAGAAGATCGCATTGCAATTGCAGAGCGGGTACAAAAAATAGAAGAAAAAAAGAATAATTCTAGAAAAGAAGAAGAAAAACCAAAATATGTTCCTAAACTATTCAATCCAAAGGGAAAACCTTACAATGTTAATCAAGCAAAAGTGGCTTTTACAATAAATGACGAGGATAGACAAAATATTATTCTTACTCTTGAAGTATACAAGTAAATATTTTAATTCCAACATTTCATTTCATTTTTTTAAATTTCAATTTCGATAAAATTAATAACATTGATTCTAAAAAGTAAGCATTCTAAATATCTGCAGGTACTTGGACACATCTTATTTAGAAGTAGACGTTCAACCTTTATACGTGCGTGTCACTATAAAAGGTAAAATTTTGCAACTGACACTTTCTTCTGAGGTCTTGACAGAAAAAAGTCTAGTTCAAAGAAATACAACGACAGGACACTTGATCATAACAATGCCTCGACTAAATCCCTCAAATGCAATTGGTGGAAAAATGTCAAACAAGACTGATGCAAATAATACTAAACGAGAAGTTTCTAAATTGATAAAAAAAATTGGACCCGTGATTACAAAACGAGAACTTTTAGAAATTGGCCCTCCAAGAGATGATTTGGACTTTTCGAAAATTGCCATTAATTCCAAAAATAAAAAAAGTTCCACTTATTTACCAAAACTTCATACTCCATCTTCGAATTTTATCGATAATCCTCAAGTTCCACCTTTGGAATAGATGAGAAAATAATTTTCAAAAAGATTAGAAACGTTTACTTCATATTAATGAATTTTCAGTTAAACTTAAATTATAATTAGTTAATATATAACTTAAACAAAACGATTATCTAGAATTATACTCACTTTAAATGGATCTCGAAAGTCGATATCTTTGGTCTCCTTCAATCCCAATGGTATCATGGGCATAATGGGATCTTCACTGCAAAATATTAAAAAAGTATTAGTATCAATGTAGACTATCTTTTTGAAATAAATCCTTAATTTTACATTACAAACAAGTATTTCGATTATTACTTCACATGTGCCTACATGACTCACTCCAACTTTCACTTACTCCCAATAAACATTATTTTTGACACTTTAGTCTTAGACCAGAATTTCGATCTAGTGTTGAGAATTTCATGAATGCCCTAAAGTGTTTTATTACCTTGTTTTAAATTACATAATAAATGTTTACATATCTTGATTTAAGAACAAGAATTTCAAATCAAAATATACTTTTTAAAAAATATAATATTTCTAAATATTTACATAATTATTTATACTATCGCTAGGTACTACAATTATTCCAGTTTTATTAGCATTTCAAAACATAAATTTTTCCCCAATGAAACGATACATTATCAAAATAAGCAAAAAATAATTTATTTTATTTTTGTAAAAAGTTCTTTCGAGTTTTTTTTCTGTTTAATTACTTTGTTAAGCGTCGTGACAGATTTTTGTGTGGAAAACGCTAAGCGTTATACGAGCGGTAAATCATTACTTGGTCCCGTACGAGTCTGGCTTCCCGTTACTGAATATGGCGCTTTCTTCAGTTATACATTCGCATTTGTATTTACAAAGTACTCATAAACAAAATAATAAACTTAAAAAAGTCGTTAAAGAAATTATTGTTTTGCATATTAATACTCTAAAGTACATAGGAAATGTTTTTCCATTCAAAAGCTTCTCAAATCTTGATTTTTGTTATTTTCTTCTTTTAAAATTTGAACTATTTTTCAGTTCTTAAGAGCAAATAAAATAAAAATAATAGTCTTTTTATTACTTTGAAACTGTATGTTTATAAATATATATTTTATTTCATGAGATATGATCATTTATGATTCTTCAATCTTCATTTTTTCATCTTTCCACATTTAATTCATAACGGCTTCAATTAATCTCTTACGATTTTAAAATTCGCCTTTTAAAATTTTTAATTTATTTCAATTTCGAATTGGATCATAGATAACTTGCAGAAATAATTTAAGAGAGAATTTAATTTACAATTTTAACGATTTCTATTTTATGGAGAATTATTATTTTGATGAGAAATATATATAAAAACGTGCAGAGCAAATTGATGTTGGTAAAATAAATTAAAAGTACTTAGGACAAATATAAAAGTCACTGTCGTTTTCGAGTCGTGAATCTAGAAAAGTCCGAAGTCGTTTTGTTCATTAGAAAGGACAAATTATTTTCTTAGAATCAACGTCAGCGAATTGTCAAGTTATGCCACAGCAACATCAACAGCTCGTGGATCAGCTGCTGAGGAATAACTTTCTTGCACGACTATTGACCGTAAAGACTTGAGAGAAATAAGGCAAATACTGCAATGATTTCAGCTAAATGGAACTTTTTGTCTTCAAGCAGCGACCATTACCTCAGTCAATACGCTATCACTGAAGCTACTACTGAAGGCCAAAAAATAAGATTCATGCCAGTTAAATCTCTCGAGAGTTTCCATAAGATAAATTACTTTAATGGTATAATTTCAATCAACATTTTTGTTTTAAATTTCAATTAGACATGAAAATTTCTCGGTTTAATGGAAATTATTATGGTTGGCGGAATTGTTTCTGCAAAATAGCAATAAATTTTAAAAAGTATTTTCTAATCTGTTCAAAGCAAACTGAAGATTTTAAAGTTCCATCAGAATTTGTATTAAATTCTATAAAAATGAGAAGTAAATTAAATTATCGAATTTTTCGAGACGATTATTAATAATAGATATTTAGCGGGGGCAATTTTACTTCTAATTTCCTATCTTGAAGTACCACAACCGTTATTTTCTGATGTCTAAAATCACTGGTTTGAAACTCTAGCACAATGTTGCATTGAGGCGAGTTGCAATTTGTAAAATAATTTTTCTCGTTTCATTTTTCTTGCCTTTGCAATTGTAGGTGATGATTTTCAACACGCGCTTTGTGCTTGAGGCTTCGGAAAGCACGCATTAGGATTAAACACGTGAGTGAAGTTTCGCGATGTGGAAGTTCTCATCCATAAAGTGCATATAGCATTTAAAGCGGTTTTGTGCCTACTTAAAGAGCGGCATTGTGGGCATAGTATTCACTAGTGGGCGGACACTGACCCAGGAACCGATGCATAGCGGATGAACCGGCAAACCGTGCTCAACGTGTAAGAAGGGCAACACACGACTCTGAACTTGTACATAGCACCTCGATAAAACATAGGGCAACTTTTAATTCCACGTCTCTCAAAAGAAATCCAACGGAATTATTAAAAAATACAATCATTAATTTATCATTTATTTACTTGTATTTATAATAAAATTACATCACATTTACAAGAAAAGGCTGCAAATTTTTTCTCCCGACTTTACGATAATATAAATAATCATTCCAGAATAATTTGTAAAATAATAGTAAATGTACCGTTTCAATATTTATGAATCTTCCCGTGGCATAATTATTTTCAAGCCCTTTCACTTTGGAATCTTGATTACAGAGTTGGTGTAATTGTACCTTCGAGAACGTTTATCCTTCAAGGCGTAAAGCTCTGAGGCTTCTGCATATTTTTAAATGCAAAAATTCACGTTTGAAATTTATATTTGTAAAAAAAGCAGGTAAAAGATGTTTTAAGAACTGAGAAAGTAGAAAAATAAATTTTTACATAGGCACACTTACAAATCTTACAAATAATATCTGCAAGTTATCAATAATTTCAAAAAAAAAATTTTGGTCGACAAATTAAAAAAATTGTAGGGCAAAGAACAAAGAGACAGAAGAAGAAATCGTTTACTATAAGAAAACACTTGAAATACGTTCTTTTGTCATCTTATTTCAAACATGACAAATGAAATACAACTCGCAGGGAAGCAGACAATATAAAACTGAATTTGAGACAATATCAATAATATGGCACTCATAATAGGGACGAGCAATAATCATCAGTTGCTTGTATCATCGGGCATTGTACATTCACAAAATGCATTCCGAGGTATAATAATTTACAACAGGCTCCATATCGATTTAGAATATCAATGAGAGGCTGAACCACATATATCTTGCGAATGTATCTAAGTTAGAGACCGTGTATTAAAAGCACACGAATAATAAATACATATAAATGCGCAGAATAATTCTCAACATAATTTTCTCCATACAATATTTTTTTTTGTATATGATTGTCTATTCATTTGTAAAATCTTCAATCTTTATCAATAGGAAAAGAAGAAAAAAACCCGACAAATGTTAGCGAGGAAATTTCACTTAAGAAATTAGCACAATTTATAAACGCGTAGTCAAGTTGTAAAATAATTATGTGCTGAAATTTATTTATGAAATTAATTGACTTCAAGTGCATTCATGCAGAAATAAATAAGAACTCGCTCCGAATTGTGTAAAATATTTTACACATGTCTGGAATAATTAGCAACTTATATAATTTATTAAGTTTCAAATATTTCCATCTTGTTTGAAAACTTACTAATAATTTAAATATTGATGGTTATCTGTTATAAACATAATTTCATTCTTGGAATAATAATTTTAAAAAATGTTCAGTAATTGTTTTGTAAAAATTTACAAGTAAAAGAGAACAGTTAATTTAATTAATTAAATATTAAATTATATAAATAAATTTTTTAAACTCACCTATCGCCATTTTGGTACAACTCAACTGAACTATTTAGTTCCGCTAGTTGTTCTTTAAGTAACTGCAAATTCGAATTGACAAAGCTCAATTCCAAGGCAACTGTTTCCTTCAATTTTCTGTTAGTTGTGGCCCTAAAAAAATATTTTTTCTCATTTTTTTTGTAAAAATATATTCCAATCATAGATACGAGAACAAGTCAAAACCAATTTCATTTGAGGAAATAAAATTATAATATGAAATATAGTTTACTTACTTAAAAAGATTCTCCGCTCCGGCACGAAGACGAAGTTCTTTGTTGATTTCCTGGTTAAGTTTACTCCTCTTGTTTTGTAATTTTCCTCTACATGTGGCGACTCTCGGGTCCGAGCCCTGAAATAAAAAATTCAGAATTATTTATCCAGTGATTAAATTTACATTTTTCCCTGATATTCATTTTTTTAGGTCTTTCACATAAGATTTTTATCTTTCAAATTTTTTCTTCCGATTCACGCATATGTGAAAAAAAACATTTAATTACATATACACATTTCACATAAATTATATGGGGATAACTTTTACTTTTACAGGAGATTTTAGAAAGCAGTGGGACAGTAGAAAGTCCTATTGATTTTGTCCATTATTAATAAAAAATTTTTCACACATAAAATATTGTCAAAAGATAGAAAAAAAATCAGTAAACAGTGAAAATGGAAAAATTATAAATTTTACAATTCATGAATAAAAATATTTACCTTTTAAAAATAAATTTTATGTCAATATTGACTTTCCTGTTTTTGAAATACATCTCATAATAAAAAAAAAAAAATGCGCTTAATGAGAATTAAAGAAACTGTTTCGATACAATAAAAAGTAAATTCATTAACATTATTTTAAACAGTTTTTGATATGACATTTTTTAATTAATTAGATTTTCAGTTTTTTAAAAATAAAAATTAGAACACATTAAGTATACACACGTGTAATTAAATTAAATATTAACTACTCTTGAATATTAATTACAAGTAAACACTATGAAAGGAAAGAAGAAACTAAACTAGAAAATAAATAATTTGAAATATTGAGGTAAACGAAATAGAAATAAAAAAATACACAATAGATGATCATAAAATTTTATTGCCTCTGACGATTTCTATTCAGATTCAATGTTTATATATCTTTCTTCCTTTCATTTGTATTGTCTCTCTTTTGCAATATAAATACAGCATTTGACCCGTATTAGCTGACAAGGAGAATTCAGTAAAAAGGAGATCAAAAGTTGATCTAAGAAGGACAGCAAAATGTCACAGACTTCGAAACAGGTCCGAAGTTCTTAATACGGATAAAAGTTGTTGAGTTCAGTATAACGGACATTTAAAAGCTGGTTGTTAATGATTTGCACTAATTTCTTCTTTTGCTGATAATATTTTGTAAGAGGTGAACTTCCGGCCTACATAAACACAATTTTTTTTAGTCAAAATTTTTAATAATGAATACTTTTCCAGTTTATATTACACAACTTTGCTTTCAATTTTTCTATAGAAATAATAATAAGTGAAATAAATAAAATAAATTTTTCAAATAATTGTCAAGAGAAAAAGTAATCAAAATAATTACTGTAGGTATAATTTTTATGGAGTGAAAAAGGACAGGAATTAGTTAAATGGAATTTATATAGTATATTGAAAGTGAATTACAGTTTACTTAAGGCATTGGAATAATGTCCAAAGGCATAATATTGCCATTTTTTCCACATGATTGCCTTATTTTGCACCGGAACTTTGTAGCCTGACACTGTCAAGAATTTTTCGATTCGACCAATTTATTTTAGTAGTGAAAGTTTATAGTACCGGACCGCTGTTGTAACTATTCGAGCGTAATAATTGTAAAGGGTTCATTGCACGAATAATCGGTACTTATTGCGTTACTATTTGTCAAAGAATATTCTCCATACAAATCTAACGGCTCAAAAGTATTGGATTCATGTCAGAGGAGACGATAATGAAACTATAGAAACACGTATACTTGAAAATCCCACAACTAAATTAGTTTTATAATCTTTATGGGAATAATTTTCCTATAAACTATATTCTTATAAAATCGAGATAAATCACAGCGCAGAAGTTTTTCTTTACCTTTGAAGCGATTTGATAAATTTTTATCACCATTAATTGTGACACGATCAATTTAATCTTGGTTTATTTTTCAGCTTTTCTTTAATCATTTTTAATAACAATAATAAATAAAACAATACATTTTTTATTATTAGAATAAAAAATATGTTCAATGCAACGTTGAAGTTTAATAAATTTTTAATTGTTTATTTCAAACCAATTATAAAAATGAATCTACTAATAATCTTTTACGTTTTTCATTTTATAAATTCTTTTTCCCCAAATGCACACTACATATTATTTTAAAGCAAAATAATAAGCTCAGCGATTGTTTATTGAATGTTATTTCCGAACAAATCTAAATATATTTCTTAATAATCCAAATGGCATTGAGATCAACTGATAATAAAACAAATGTGCAAAAAAAATTCTGTTGGGGACAAATATAGTGTAAGAAAACGTGAATGTAAACAAGATACCATTCACAGGTGCATGAATTTTATTGCACTAGAATAAGTGAAAGGGAAATGACGATAACAGCATTTCTGCAAAAAAAAACTAGTTTTTCAAGGTATAATTTCAAAATATAATTTTAGACTTTCGATACTGTCCGGTACGCCTTAAATATACTAATTTAATATTCAGACATATTTTTTCAACCACATCTACTTTTCGAAAATGAGATTTTTATTCTACATCTTAGACTTAAAGAACAATTTTATTGCAAACGCAGAATTTATTCTTGTCAGGATAGTTTTATTCTGCAGAACTGAAATTTTCAATATTTTATAAATTATTTACTTCTTTGAATTTTTTTTATTACTGAAGCTAAAAACTGAAAATAGAAAAAATTCTAGAATCTAGAAGTTATAAAAAAAACAATATAAAATCGATGACTGAAGTAATTTATAAAATTAAATGACTGATTTCAACTTCTCAATTACGATCCTGACAAGAAATAACAAGTTCTACAAATGATATATCATTATCCTATTGTAGGTTTTCACATCCTACAAGTGTGCTATATATATACTAGATTCGCAATAATTGAGTAATCAAAATAAAAAAATAAATTTAATTCCAGAGAAAGCAAAATTTTATCTTTCTATATTTTCATATTCATGAGTACCTACTCTTATTCAAATTTAAAAAGAGTTTAAAGTTCGTGCACTAGGTGAAAGTGACAAATTGGTCGCCTTTCTATTATTACACCTGCTCTAATTTCATTTTCACACATATAAATACCTACAATTAAAACATGAAATTTAATTAAAATTTTTTTTCTCATTAGTTACTCTAAAAAAAAAATTCAGTTTAGCAATTTTACTGAAGCATTAAAGAAAAATCAATTTTGAATTATAAAAGATTATAAAATTAAGGATTGTGTGTATAAAAAGTTAAATGAACGGTCGTTTTTTTCTCTCTCCCCATCTCTTCTTACCCCGATATGTCTCCTTAAGACTTCCAGGATTTCCTTTTCCTCTTTCGCCTTCTCATTCTCTTTCTCCTGACGATTATTTTCACATTGTCTTTCGTTCTCTTTGTCTTTGTTATACAACGCTTCCGAGGATTTCACATGAACGTGATTCTTCGGAGGCGGAGAATGATGGACCCACTTCAACATGGCCGTTTTGGCTACATAATTAATATCACCCGTTCTTCACCAACAGGTGTCAATTATTATTCACAACTACGCCTTCAATTATCTTTCACATTCGAACTGGAAAAATGTTATTTACATTGATTCTATTATTGTCAATTCTAATTTTTAATTTAATATTTGTTGCATTTTGTTAGTTACTAATAATAATTTTTCAATATATTTTGTAGATTCACTCATACGTTTTTGAAATAATGTTTATCTTCCATTTACTCTCGCTGTACAATTAGCCAACATTTAACCAAGAGCCGGTAGTAGCCACATTCTTACTCTGCAAATATTTCTCTAATCTATCTTTTCTATCTTGGCCGATAAGATGGTTTAAGTTTGTCTGGTTCAATCGATAAAATGTGTGTGTGGAAATGTAAGGGAATTTTTTTTCTTTCTTTTTTTCTTTAATGAAATTCTGATCGTGACACATTGAAATTCAGTACTGTTTCTATGAAAACGCGATAAGCGAATAGCCTATGATAAATATTTACTAATGCTGGATATTATTTTTCATTGTACCTACAATAAACTGCTTTTCCGGAACAGATTAGCGGAACAGAAGATAAAGCAGTTAATTGAATATATGTTTCAAACACACATACAAATCCAAAAAAGATCACTTTTTCCCATGGCTTTTTACAAGCAAAATTTATAATAGAAAACGATTGAATTCCAATTAGACTAAAATAAATGCGTGAATAATCAGTAAACCTTGAAAAATCTATTGAATGTCAACAAAAAGCTGACAATCATAATAAAAAATGATGATGAGAACCGGAGAGGCTCGGCCTCCGGTGAATTTATAGAAAGCGTATAGAATGTCTGTTAATTATATTCACATGTACAATATTGACAATTCTTTTTTTCCCTCTAAATACTTTCCTGTCACGGTACAATGGAGGAACGATTCACAAAATTTTGTCTCTACAAAAGATCGGTTAGCGAATTCGCTTATTCCCAGGATTTAATTGTAATTTGAGTGGTGCCTCTGATCTTTCAGTGGGCTGTAATTGAAAGTCGAAAGTTGAAATGACACACCCCAGTTGTATGGAAAAAGTTGTTAGAGAGCGATTTTCTATTATAGCTTTACATTGATCTGTGTCATATAATTCCTGTATGAAAGAGACAACTTCCATTCAATTTTAAGTAACGCGAAAAATAAATAAATGATAATTGATAATTATATCTTGTGTATGTACTTAATCTAAAAAAATTCGTACAACGCTCTTTCAATTCTCTTACATATTGTAAAATATAATATGACAAGCGTATTATCAACATGCGAAAAGATGTCTTTTTTCCTATGGCAATTTATACTTAATGACGATGAGAAAATAGTCGGTTTTCTGAACTTCCCTTCATTGAGATGAATTGACTTCTGTCAAGTGAATACAGTGTAAACAAATTTATCAACATTTTGTATAAATAAATAACTATTTAACAAAAGTCAATATTTTCTCACCGATAAATTATTATTCGAATAATTTAAGAGCAGTACATTTGAAAACTTTGTTTATAAAATTGAATTACTATCGATGTTAATTTGTACCTAGATTCTAGAATAAAGGAATTCTCATACGTTTTCATGATTCTGCAATAAATGATGACCGTTCGACTCTGTTTCTCGCCCATTTCCGCCGCCCTCGAGGCCGACTTCCGTTTTTTATTCATCACGCTCATATGCGTATGTTGTCCGATTCAAATTACATTTGCAATTCGCAATGGAAAAAAAACTCCCCATTTTTCTTTCTTCATAATATGTAAACCTTGCCTACACTTTCCAGAATAAGCATCGCACGATGAGATGCTATAAACTTTTTACCTTCATATATATTAACCATATATATAAATTTATATATATATTAATTTTCCAGAATTAATGCAATAACTAATTAAAGAAGACGAACTTCAAAAACTAGATCATTAGAAGTTTTCTCCATGTTAATTATTTAATTAATTGCTGGGAAAAATCTCAAGACGTACAAGACTGATGCGAGTGTGAATAGATTTGATTAATCTACGATATTAAATTAAATTATAATGATTATTTGCCATATCAAGAAGGGAGATTCAATTAAATAATTTTTAATCCATCTCAACCTATATACATAGATTGCATATCTTTAGGTTAATTAATAATTTATCAATACTGGAACATTTTAACATGATCTTGAAATTCTATATGTTAAAAATGTCTGAGAAGATATCAAAGTGTTTTGATTAATGTGTGGGAAATTTAGATGATCTTACAGATAGGACAAATATGAATCTAGATTAATCATCATCAGAACTCCAAGGGAGCGTCTTAACAGTCCTCTCACGTCCTTCACTATAATCGGTCACGTCTTTCTGAGATTATGCGAGAAAGAGAGATGTAATTTTTCGCTTTTTTTTTACCAACTTTACGAAACTTTCATTTTCTTCTTACTTCTCATTCATGAATTTTTTATCGCGATCAATTATTATCAGTAATTTTCACGACAAAGTGAAATTTTTAAACCTTTGTGCATTACGAAGAAGAAAAAAAATCAAAGATGCAAAACATAAAGCATTGATTCAAAAGATTCTTGTTACGAATCTTTTGTTAGTTTTATGAATCACTAATACTTATTTTTTTGTCTCGTAACTAGAAACTGAAATTACGCTTGAATATTAATGAAACTGTTACAAAGGAAAAGAGCGCATTTAAAATGATATTCGTTAGCATTGCAATAGTGCAGAATATTCTCTTTTAAATATATGTAAAAGAGATTACTATCTAATAATCTTAAAAATTCGTAATACTTTTACGTCATTAGTATCATTTATTTTTCCTGTAAAAAGTAAAACAAAGGCGAAAATCTCTATGATTTAAGAATCAGCCAACTATTATAAAATCTATCACATGAAATAAAGTAGTTCGTCAATCAAATATCTCTTATTTCTTGAAGTGCAATACTCTTAGAATAATATTATGGTAACGGGTAATCTCTATGTAACCATCGCGGTAAAACCATCTCACCACAAACGTCACGCAACATGATGCGCAGGCTGAGATATATTTAAAATATGTATCGAGAACGTTTTACCGTATGTAATAACAAATATCAGTACTAATCTGACATAATTCTCTTAACTTGCAAGTTCAGTGTATTTTCTAGTTTATCAAAACAAAACATCAACCGAAAACAAATAAATTAGAAAAGTATAAAAAGTAAATAATGTCAAATTCCCTCTGAATTGGCTTAGATGACTTTTCATCGAGTTTGAAACCAGAAATTTGATGGTGTTATACTCCAACACCTCTATAAACGCCACAAGGTTGAAGATAAATCACTGTGGAGCTCGAACAGGAAGATCAAGTCCCTGAAGGAACAAATAGCCTGCAAAACTCTACATCCAGCGAGAAGATCTTTTTCATCATTCTCCAAGATGCAAATGAATTTAATTTGCATATGTTACGATGAATCCAATAACCAAATGTCAAACAGACATATATGTAACAATTACATTTCTTATCATACTTCTTCTTTTTTTTCCCCCATATAAGTTATGTCAGTAATTTTTCAGACCTAGCAAAACTCGAGTGGTAATTCTCAGTATAAAATCTAACTGTTTTTAGCGTGTTAACTACTATTAAGGAATCCACATTCCTATGATCCGGTTGACAGTTGAAGAGAAACTTCCGTTTGCAAGAAAAATAGAAAAAAAAGGTAAGACAATACTCTCGGGAATTGGCCTCTGTCATTCCAATGAAATGGGCATTTTGTTAAAATCTCGAGAACTCAACTCGGTGACGAGTAGATCCGAGTAAAATACATGAGTAGGCTCCACAGGGAGTATTTCGCGACAAAAAGGAAACTTGTGCCTATGGCAATTTAAACCAGTTTTCAGGACACTATAAAGTTCTCCAGACTGCTCTAGATAAATGTAACATATCAAGTTAATAAATGAGATAATAAGCCCTATTAATTATTATATCCAACAAAAGACAAATGATAAAAAGAACACAAACTGAATTTATTAACAATAAATTACTTTTCCCAGTGGCTAAACTTGGTTAAACATTCTTCGAAATCATTCATTCACAAATTTTTCATAATCAAACCTCTTTCCAAGTGAAATCGCACTTTAATATTGATCTGATTAAATGAGAGGATCACAATCGTCACTTGAATATCACTGTGTCAATTTGTTTGAGAGTGACACTAGAGACGTATGTACATACATGGTTTGTGGGTGTTGATGAATAATATGATTGTAAAAAGCGTGGTCGGCGTGTTTATGATCAGGGATCAATGTATAAAGAGATCGGTCGATGGCTGGACCGCGTTTGCAACCAACCGTCTGAACGTAACTGGATGGCAGTGGTCAGTGTGATGTCCATGCGGACCATGGGCCTGTTGTTGAACATTGGTGAAAGGAAAGGATCTTGTAAGAAAATGGTGGGGAGAAAAACACGGTGCAAGACGGTTCCTTCTGATCATTACCAGACCGCTGGGTCTATGCAGATCATATTCATCAAGGGACATGACTTAGTGATTACACACTACACACTGTGTATAATTTTGATGGAGTGTCGATTCCCCTGAATTGCTCCAGGAATCTTATTCGAACCTGGCAATTAATTTTCTGAATAACAATGTTATTTATCTTCTCACCAGGTTAATTAAGCACCGGGATCAGATTTTTAAACACACACTAAAAAATAAATGAATCCTAAATCTATTGTTACTGGTATAAAAATAGCAAAACACTTGATCTAGTTTCACTAATAGAACTTTGAACATTTACCTAAATATTGCACTTCCTTTAAATCATTGTTACGATAATGTTGATCATCAACAGCTAACAGTGAATCGTAATGTCCATGTTGTGACTAACAGTCCATATCAACACGTTCGATCCAACATAATTTCCTGTAATGTCAGAGACAAGCTTCATTTCAGTTGAACTACTTTCGAGGAACATATAATCTTTTGGAATTTTAATCAGAGTCAACAATTGGAACAGATGGACTATCAACAATAATATACGTTTGCAAATAATTATAAAAATAAGTTGTACAAGCGCTAGTGGACCGTTTGATGATCGCAGAGTTAAGAAGAGCAGGGAAAGAGAAGACTTCTTTTGAAGAAGTTCTAAGAGAAGGGGGCCAATAACGGTATTCCTCTTTACACCACATTTATTCCTCGACAACTTCAATTTTAACTTGTTAGATAACTATTAAAGAGGTTTTTGTCAAAAACAAAATGGTGGAAAAGGAAATAATATTGCACAACTAAATAATCAGTTTTTGCCCATATTTTTCGTGCCACTGAGCATTAGAAACTAAGGATAACTAATGTTAGATTATAATTAGATCTATGATAATTGGAAAGGGGATAAATTTTGTGGAGGCAGAACTAGAACCACTGACAAGCCGCATAAGTCCAGATAGTGATCACAGGGAACTACATATTCATATACAGAACTATTTATGAATTGGACATGTTGTATAGGTACCTAGATCATGATTAGTGTACCTACTTGATGTTTCTATTGTGATAGTAACTGTTTCTTAGAATTCAATTCGGGAACAATGTTTCACTTTTTAAAATTACAATTTCTAATCATGTTCGCAGATGAGCTTTATCCATCATCATGACCTAAATGAACAGTTAGAACACATAAATGACGTAAAAGCAAAATGTGGCAGATCACATCTTTCATAATATTTACAACTTTCTTTAAAAGAATGACATAAGTCTTTTGCAACAAGTTTTTTCAAACAATTGAAACAGCTGCAAAACGAAGTGGTAATACCTGTGCTAATGATATTAAGATGCATTTCAAACTTCCATCACTGTTCTTGCAGCTTTTATGAAAAAGAAGAAGAAAACGCCAATAGTATCATTTATTCGCTTAATGATAAAACATACTATCGAGCAAGTTTTTGAAACCAGTTGAAGAACTTTATCATCTACCTTTACTTGGCGGGTGCAGATATTAAAATATACATACAACATTTGAAGGTTGTAGTATCGTCGGAGCTCTAATTAAGATTGGAAAGCGATGCAAGGTTAGTCTGAGATGCGAGGACACTTAAGGTTGAAGCTATATCAATATATACATATTCCGCTTTACACATGGTTAATCAACCAGAATCGGATGTGCAAAGAAAAACAAAATAGCGGAAATAAAGAGATGAATCGAAGGTCAACTGAATGATAAAGAATAATGGAAAATGGATCAATCATGTAATTAAGAATAGATTTTTGTTAATTATCGTCCTTGATAATTTTTAACAATAGAACTTGCAAATTTATCGAGATCTTGGCAAATCAAGCATACAGTGAAGAAAAAAACCTATTTTTAATTCAATAAACCTTGGACCACATTAAAAAGTTGAATATCCTCCAATTGTATTCAACTAGTTAACTAGAAAATAAAGAATAAAATTAACTTTTTATCCAATCTTCACGGTTCAGTGGTATTTACTTTTTATTTGAAAGAGATTAGAAGGATCTTTTAATTAAACAAAAGTAAATCTAAACATTCATGATGATTTAAAATTAGATAAACGGAGAAAGATTCTTCCTTTTTTACCGCATGTGTGAATTATTACTTAAACATTGATTTGATATATAGAAAATATTTTAAGTTTTCAGACATTAACATGTACACACTAATTAGCATCAATCAGGCCACAGTAAAATAAAGACACCTAAACGTATGACAAACGGAACTTTCTTTTTTCCTTGCAATTTTCGAAAATTGTTGTAATTTATGCAGAAATTACTTTCTTGCACTCAATTTTGAGAGAAATTTATCTGAACACATTTATAGATTTCAAGCCCAGTTCAACAGAAATAATGAAGATGTATAAAAAAAGAAAGTTGACACCTGTATAAAAATAAGAGATTCCCATATAATATTTTTTTTTTTTTGCCAATTTTTGCCTGCTATGTGGCAGCAAACGATCTTTATGTGGAGAGGATTTGTGCTTCTTTAGTATAACGCAAATTATCCGACATTTTACATATGTATGAAAAATAATATAAAAGAATTTTTCTTTATTTCTTCATAAGTGACCTTAGAAGTTTTGTTCAAAGATTCAATGAAATGTCAATGTTTATTATGAAAGTTTGCATGCAAGCATGTGTGTCAGGATGTGACCATCATGTGAAGGAAAAGCAACGGACAAAAAGACTCTCGCCAGGTTGTAAAACGTGTGGCATATCACAATCTTGAGTACATAAACGCAAGTACTAGGTCATCGTTCACGTGACATATCAGCTGTTTCTTCTTCATGAAGTGAAAATAATTTTCAAGCACGCGATATTCGAAATTTCATATATTTCAAAGAAAATCGTCTTCTAATTCTTTAAATAATTGAATAAAAAATCTTGAAATTTTGATTAAAACTATTGTCATAAGATCGAAAATTTCATCTAAAATTCGGGTTGGTAATTTATCAGAAGTAGATATTATTTTAACTGTTAATTCGATGTAACTAGAGGAAGAGAATTTACAAATAAGTAATTAAAACAACTTGTAATAAACCGGTAGACTTGACAAAATTGGAATTTTGTCAAAAGAAATTGATTGAGTAACAATTCGTTAAGAATTATTGTGCAACAAAAGGCTGTCTTTCTATATACGTAACGCGATTTTTAATTTACTTTCGCGTCATGTCCTTAGAAGGTAAACTTTATTTAGTTGATATTCAAGTTGTATAGAGTCACATAGGTCAGGCACATTTTACACTAAAGAATATAAGTCTTACGTCCTTTGCATGGTCGACGCATCATGTAATATGGCTCATAATGGTGTGACGGGAAATAAACGCCATTTTTAGCGTTTTCCAAGCGTTACAAAGCTAAAGCGACAATCTTAAAATGTAATTAAAATCTTCAGTTTTTCATAAAGTAAAAAATCTCTCTTTTTGAAAAACAAATCTTCGATAAAAAAATTAAATTATTCGAAAAAAGCTCCAAATCTCTTTGAAGGAAAGTTATTTTATCCCAGTATAAATACGCAATAATTGAATAGAATTAATTTAAAATTGAATGGTGAACATTATTTGAGCTTAGGAAATCGTTTCTATTGGTAATTTTCCGGCAGTTAGATCCGTCACAAGTTACATCAGTCTTTGTCCACATGACGAAGGCAGTTGACGCATTGCGTAAAAGAGGAAAATGCTCTTCCGAGAAAGATAAAGCTAAAGGGATGATTATGTGGACTTGAAACTATATAGAGAGTGGCGTCTAAAAGGCACCATAATTCTAAAAGGAACGAGTTCACATTGAAGAGAAAATAAAGCATCCCGATGTGGAATGTAAAAAAAGGATTAAGCAGGTAGATGTCTAATGAGAAACGCAAGTCCAGCAATGGAATATCCCGGTAGAAATGTTATCGAAGCATTGGCGAACGATTTATGTGAACCGAACAGCAATCTCTTGCCGTGGCTTCCGCAATTGCATCGCGGCGTATTGAAGAGAAACATTCCGATTTCACTCCAGCACTGTCATTGGTCGATTAGATTCAGTGAATGGTCAACCGGAAATTTCCTGTTTCCTGGCCATTTTAATTTTTATTGATCACTGTATAACAATTTTCACCCACACTCAATAAAATACATGTCTGAAATCATTAATTTCATACCTTAATGCACGTTTAAGTATATAAAAATCCCAGCAGAGAAAAATTTATAAAAATATTAATTTTTTCCGATTTAGGACTAATTTTGAAATTATCCTTGAATTATATGCACCTTAGAAATATTTCTATAATAATTAAATTTCTAAGTCAAGGATGTTAATCAATCCAATTAGTCAAATTAAAAAGAGACTGTGCTCCAGTTATTTACTGGCGTGTAAGATTATGAATAATACAAAGTATACAATTTACAAAAAAAGATATAAATAAGAAAACTTAAGAGATCATTTAATGGAGAAATTCTGAGGAAATCTATAAAGCATTGGATTCGATACACTGATAAATCTATCAGTTAACTTCAAGTATGACTCCAATAGCATGATAATTAATAATCTTTCAATCCTGTTAATTCAATTTTTTATCTTTATAGTTTTCAGTCACGGTTTAAAAGTAAGCCTTACGGAAACTGCATTTATCTGTCGATAAAAACCAAGTAAGAAACTAAAAAGTCTATATCTATAACGATAAAAAAAGACCAAGTTAATTAATAATTAACAAACCAAGGTCAAATTTCTTCTAGTACTATAAAAAAAGCAAAGTTAACTCGAAATTTCAAAGTTGAATGTTTCCAGTTTTAAATAAACTGTTTCTGTTAATTTAACAAGTCTGACTAAATCAAAAGAAGACTACTTCGAATCAGATCTATGTAGTTTTTTGACAAATACTCCAATTACCTGAACGGTAATTAAAAATAAACGATTCTTTAAAAAAAATTGTCTAATTAAATTGGTTCATTTAGAAATAAAAAAGCAATGAATTATACGTGAATTGCATTAGATAACAGCAAAAATGGGTTTAATGACATCTGACGGAAAAGTGTCTAGAATGTAGAAATAAAAACGAGATTGAAATTTGTAACTTTCTCATAACGTTCAGTATATAAATAATGACAAATTTTTCTCCCCCGGAAAAAAAAATGTCTTCATCCGCAATCCATGCATTTATTTTCTTTCTTATAACGATTTCTTACGTTTGTTTATTGTATATAGTTATGTATTTATTACAGAGGTTATACATATTTATCGTTGGCACATATTTATTATATACATGCATTCATTTCGATTATATATTTCGTGCGGTAATGTGGTATGAAGGAAAGAAATATCACTTCAATAAGGATACATGTATCACTATATAGCATCCCAAAGAACTGATGTGCGCGCTCACCTCTAATTAAACTCTCTCGAGTTCCTTCTTATATAGGATACATTGCATTAAACGCAATAAGACCTCCTATTATCGTCTGACGGAAGTTTAATAATTACACATATAGGTATGAACTTGTGAGTATAAAAAAAAAATTCACCAACAGATCTAAGAATAAAGATCTTATTAGAGCTGAAGAGTTTTTATAGGGATTTTATGCATTTTTTATTATTCAACTTCACCATGCATTACGTTTTGATACAATTATGAAGCAACAGTGCGAATATATAGTTGCCGATATAGAAAATTTTCTTTTAAAACACTAAATTCAATTTAATCTCGGAAAAATAAGGATAGTCTTAATTTCAAATGTAGATATTTTTATAGCTTAGAATACAAAACTAATCTAATACAAAAGTATTACAAAAGTATTACAAAAGTATTTAAAAAATGTACGATGAAAAAATAATCATTAAAAATCTCTTTTTTATATAAACAAATTCGTACTATGCATTTTCGTTACGAAACAGTTTAAATTAGATATGTTTTGATGTACATTAAAAACATTGTTTATGTGATGTATGCGATAAACACATGTTGCACGAACTATATATAATTTGCTATTAATATTTCTGTAAAGTAAAAAAAAAGAGAGAGTGAGTGCAATGAATTTTCATTCTTCCTGCGTTCTGTGCATCAAAATCAATTATTTGTATTACGTATGCTGTATGTACTTTTATCGAGAGATATAATTTATTTTGTTATTTCAATGAAAAAAAAATGACAGATAATTTAAAATTTAAAAATATATATTTTTTTTAAATTACAAATATAAATTTTAAATCCGATTTGTGGTGTTATTGTTTCAAAAAAAATATCTCACGTTTCACCTCTCACGTACCGTTGCGCCCTCAACAAAAGAATAATCTACGTGAAATTATTCCATAACGAATAGAATCTTTTTTTTCCTAACAAACTATAATGGGAGCAGTTTCCAGGCAAAGAAGGGAGAGAGAAACAAACGTTAACGGGGAATAATAATGCTTTTTAATTACAACATTCGAAGAGCGTTAACTCATTACCTGAAGTCGAAGAATCAACATGCTTCTCGATCTCCAATAAGAACTTTTGCTATATTCAAAGTTATGCCTGTCCTTTTGGTCAGTGCTGAAGAGAACCCTATAGTGATCGCCACAAATGCACCTTACATGCACTTTCCAATACACAACAGGAAATAAGTACAGAGAAGAAGCTTCTTATCCTTCGGCAAGGAATTCACTTTTTTTCCATTTCTTATTCAAACATTCTCGATTGGAATTAAAAAATATTTCCCTTCAACGATTTTCAATTCTCTTCTGATAGAAACACATATGCAAAACAGTTCTTGCATTAATTTTATCAATTCTTTTTTTTCTATTTATTAAAAATAGTCTCGCAACCGTAACAATCACTGTTTTTTCACACTTTTTAACTATTCTCTTGTAAGTAATTTTCCTCTTTGGTGCACTTTGTCTTTTGAAAATATTTGCCATAGAGTGTTAATTTGAAAACAATTTTCTCTTTTTTCACAAGGTTTCAAATTATAGTCTAAACCACCGTTGTTGTTCTATTAATTTTCGAAAAAAAAATGTCTTTGTTTGCAAGAATAATAATCAAAAGAATTTTCAAGTACATGTACATTTGTACCGATTCTTCATAGTCTCACTGACACTAATTTTTATCATCTTCAACCGGAATCACTGAAATTCACTCACTAGAACCATAAATGCGTGCTTTTTCTAACTCTTGAACATTGATTAATATTTTAATAAGAAAATTAGATCATTATTTTATTTCATTTCAATTTACTTCATTTCTTATCTAGGTTGTTATAATTTCCGCATAGATTTTTCTATTACATGTTTCGAAAGGATGGATTTTCCAAGAAATGGGTGTTTTTTTTTTTTTTTTGTTAAAGTGTCACTCACAGAGACATTTGAAATTGGAATAATTACCAGACACTAATTTATAAAAAATGATGAAAAATGGAACCGATTAAAATTAGCGGATTAAGAAGATAAGAAGTTTGTTAACGTTCACAATAAGGAGAGTCAATCCAAAATGGGGAATGCAAAATGAGTAAAACTTGACTCAAAAATGCGCTAAACTTTAAAATATGAAGTTCTGGATGTTTTTAATTATTCTTATCGGATTACACTGGGATTCAGCTGACTAACGATGGCATACTACAGGTTACCGAACGGAGCAGAAGAAGAAAGAGTTTTACTTGCAAGTGGGGAGAGGAAGTGGTATTGAAGTGGTATGGGGATAGGATGAGGTTGGGGATGGTACAAGCCGATGGAGTGCTAGGCAAGTTCTTTTGTTTTAAAACTTGAAACAATTAAAAAAACAAATACAAATAAACAATGGTGTTGCAGAAAAATGTCAATTCTCCCTAAGAGATCAAATAAAAATATTGGATATTTAACTCAATAACGCTATACTTCCTTCGGGAAGAATTAAATTAATTGAAGTAATTATTCTCATCACGCAATTATAATTGTATATAAATTATTAATTTCCAATTATTTTATTCTTTCAATAACAGCTAATCAAATTAAATTTTAATGTCTATTTAAATTTTTTACTATTTTTTTTTTAAATTGCGTTTCGAACACAAGTTTGACAACTTTCAACGCAATTTCAAGGACAAAAATTTATTCTCTAAATTATAATAAAAATGAGAAAAATTCCAGCTATTTCCCAATATTCCTGACTGTTAACGTCCTTCTTATCGATAATTCTATTCATCATGTGTGATCAACATCCTCAATTAAACAGTATAAAATACATATTATATCAATTTAATATTGAGAAATTCTAATTATATTATTCTGTTTTTCAAGTTCATATTGCGTCACTAATAAAAATGTCAAAATAACATTTGCACTTTGATCTAAAATATACCCTCAAGCTTTAGAACGTAAAAAAACGTATTGATTAATAATTTCTAATTATTGACATCATTTTGAAAGAGATATTAAATTTTGATTGGTGGGAAAAAAAGGAAACTATTTTTTTAAAATTAGTAATTTTGATTTCAATAGTGTTTATTTTGATCCAATATAATTTTCTGTATTATCAATATATTAATTTAATGAGCTGATTGGCACTGTTGAATTAGTCCAAAAATCAAATGAAAAAAGAATGTATCTGAAAATTTCAAATTACGAATTTTTTTCTAATGTCGAAAATAAATAATTTGAGTCACGCATGGAATTCTCGTCCTATATTAAATACATCATTTCTACGCCACTGCAGTTATACCTTTCACCAGTATCGAGAAAAAAATAATATTGTCGCCACTCCTCTCTGCATTCCTGTATATTATTTTTTCCTCTCTTTTTGTCGAGGAATCACTTAATTTTCTACACAAATTTTATAAATAAGGTCATCTTAGATTTTTATCTCAAAAATCAAAACGATCCTCATTTCTGAAGAAATCATAATTTTCAAGAAGAAGAAGAAGAAGAAAAAGTTTAATTTATATAAAACTATACCCTCCTCCAGGTTCAACATTTAAAATCCTACAGACTTCCATTAAAGAGACGATGCATTACAAGTTAGCAAATTATAAAATTATTAATTTTTAAGAAAATTTTCGATCTATTGATTTAAAAAAAATATAATTGGAATATAAGTTTATGATAAATAAATTTTCTTTTAAGCGGTAAAGTTTTTAAACAAATGGCGCATCGGGTATATAGCGTTAGGGCATATCTATTAACCCTCTTAAAAAGTTACAGGCGGTAAGTTTTTTCAATTAAAATGCAGCACGCGATTTACAAAATATGGTAATTCGAACTTCATTATACCCTCCTTTAGGGGGAACTTGACTAGCTATATCAATGGATCTTTCAAGTACGCCACTGTTTATCACTTAAAAACTTGAAATAAAAATGCCACAATTTTTCGTTTTACAACAAATTTCAAGGATTGACTAAAAAAAGAATTTTGCACTAAAATTTAAAATTTTGCAAAATTAATCTTGAAGTCTAGTTCGTAATGTATTTATGAAACAAAATAAATAAAAAATTGAAGAAAACATTTTACATCAAATAGAATTACACAATAAATTAAGAAATGGAAAAAAAATAATGTCGACATTTTCTACATAGAATTTAATGAAATTAGATAATTTATAATCATCCTAATATCTTTAAATTGAAAATTTCAAAGTCATGTTCATGTTTATGTGCACCTCTGAATGGCTATATGTATTTTATAAATTGAATTTACCTCGCGTCACCGGAAACAAAGCCTATTATAACAATGGCTGCCTCGAGAAAAAAGAATATATTGTCAAAGGAATATTTGGAAGAAGGCCTACGTGCATCGAGTTTAGTTTTGTCTGGCTTCGAGGAAACAAAAGAAGAAGTGTATATAACCGGTAGAAGTCCCTTGAACCTGGTGCTAAACCAAGCATTAAAGACTCCCAGTCTAAGATAATGATAAGCATTTCCGTCTTTGTAACCGTTCAACATAAGGATGCTTGTTTTTAGTGTGTACTGGATAATGATGGTTGTCTCTCTAGCACGTTCAATGGACAAACAGTGTAAATGTTTTTAAAAAGATTAAAAATTTATATACATACATTTTCAACCGTTCTGTCCACGAACCGCGAAATATGCAAATTAAAAATCACAAAACAACTCTGATTTTCATATTCATATTTTCATGGTCACCAATCATAATCTCTAAATTTCGGTTTTATTCAAATTCATTAATCATAATCAATAAAAATATCAAGGGGACCATTGATATTTTTAGTTTCATCACTAGAAACAATAAACTGTGAGGAATAATTTTGATGGATCATCAATAAATAACGAGGATGTGTAATTGAAGCGAAACAAATAGGCTGTATACGTTCAATGTCAGTTTTATGAAGTCTTTACTACTGTCTTTCATTGAAGCATGACCACCGGAAGTCACTGGTCTGTATAACACCTGCCATGACGTCACGTCCCGTTTACCGTTCAATAACCAGTAGGATTGTATTTCCTATAGTCTTCTATTACACTTCTTAATTAACTCAATGTTTCCTCGCAATTTTCATTTTTTATGTAAGATTAACTTTCAACGCGTACTATAAATATAATAAAAAATTCATCTTTATGCTAAGAAAATTAATTTGTTTAAAAATGGAAATGGACGAAATAAAAAAATCTTTAAATGAAAAATTAAAAATAAGAAGAATAATTATCTTCATAACAATGGGCAGATGAAATCGTGCAAATGAACCTGCGAAGGCGTATTATGAATGGACATTCACCACAAGTCATTCGCAATTTATGTAACAACTTGCATAATCAACGATCGATTTACATATAGGTACAATATTTATATAACTATGATCAAGGTGAGTGATATATATTTGAAAAAAGATTTGACATAATTAAAATGGAGACCTATAAAATTTTTCTAATTAACTGATTTGCAATCATCCTTCTGATGATCTTACGATAAAGAAAATGTAAAAAAAAATTACTAAAAAAACTAATTTCAAAGAGGAAAAATGTCGAGAAATATTTATGTAAGAGGAAAACAATTGTCAACAGAGACAGGATTTGGAAAATTATGTATTATAAAATCGAGAATCGTTGTGCTATTTTTATAGTAGGTACAATATATAGGAATAAGTGCGTCTTAATTTTTGCATATAGAGAATAAGGCAGCTATGATGAATGAATGTGAAAAAAAATGAGGAAGGGGAAATTCAAAGGGAAACTTGAAGACAGTTTGCTTGAGAATTATAATATATGTAATGGGGAACGATATATGAACATAATACAAATCGTATAATGAAGGTCGCAAGTTGTAAAATGATAGTCGCGAGAAAGAGGATCATTCAGCATACGCATTGGCAGCAATGTTTTATATATATCCTCTCTGTTAAAACAGAAACTTGTCTTCAAAAAGAGTTCATCTCTGAAAGTGGTGAGAAATAAACAAGAATATCCCTTTGCTCAATAGAAAGTGTTGAGAACCGTTCTTGATAAAAGAAAACAATGAAACAACTCCCTGTCGTAAAATGTTACAAGATTTATTTCAGTCGTTCAAACATTATAAACTATATGCCACTTGGACCACTTTATTTCAATTTAAGAAAAATTATTAAAAACACCCCAGACAGCAACAATAGGATTATGGAAAATTTTGTCAATAAACGGAATGAATTTTACAATAAGAATTTTATGAATTTTTATATTATTTTATCATATAAAACACAAGCGTGCGGATAAGAATATATATTTTCTCATCAAAAGCCAAATTTGAACAAACATTACTCATTCTAAGTAAACACAGATGTGTTAATTATGTTTCATGATAAAAAAAAACTGGAACATTTTTCTTAAAATTCAAATTACTATCAATTTTTGTATTCATCAAACTTTTATAAAATATTCAGATGAGTTTATTTTTAGTTGATAAAAATTAAAGCGCATTAAAATCAAGCACTTTTCAAAAAATATATGAAACTTCTAGAAACTATGATACATTTAATGATTTCCAATTCTTAATAAGAGGTTTTCGAAAAAGAAATTTAAACTTTAGCTTTAGAAAGTTGTTAAATATTGCAGTTTTATGGGACATTTAGTTTGACATTTAATCATAGTTTAAAAAGGAAAGTCTTGTAAAATTCCAATCACTTAATCGCTGTGTAAATAAAAGTTTAAGCCTAATCTAGTTTTCCTTCTTAATTACAATAATTAAATGATTTTCACGACTAGCTTATATGCTAAAAATCAATATTTTACAGAAAAATATATTTTTAAATATTATCAAATATATCAAAATATTAAAAATATTATTTAAATATTATTTTAAAATATTAAGAGAAATATATTATTTTAAAAACAAATACTTGATTTGAAAATTGAAAAAATTTTGATGAATTGAAGTTTTGTACAGATTGTCAAAATATACAGTTTAATTAGAGAAGAGAGAAATAAAATAACCGATCGACGTATCAGATAAGAACATATTTTTTATATAGACAAATCGATCAATCATAATCAGAAATTTTCTAGTTTCAAAGACTAACAATGTGTAAAATCATCGCGTGAAGAAAGAATATTTTTATATTTTGATTTCTTATGCGTTAAAACTATAAACAAAAATGATTCAATCCATTATTCGGAAATGATACGCGTTTTATCGTATTATAGCTTCGGTATAAATTTCGATAAAATACATTTTTTATACTCTAAAGCACGTACCAAGAATCGTTCTTAATACAATATTAATAATCGCGTCTTTACAAGACGAGTTAAATATGAGGTAATGACTTTAAAGAATGTTTACTCAATAAGTTATTCTTTTCTTTCGAAATATTTTGCGGAGGCATTATTGTATTCAACAATATCATTATTTTGCACTTTTGCAAAAAAGAATTTATTAGAATGGAACAGATTTTAAACCATCAAGAAAATGTACCTTTGGATTTTAAAGCTTAATTATTAGAAAAAGAAAAATATTAAATTTATTATTACCCACTTATATACGTGAGTGGCAAGTCTCGATTATTAAGATTTATGTAAATTTAAACGTATAAAGAATAGTTTACAATAGAGAATAAGTAGTTAATTGTGCAATATTATACGTATGTATTTAGGACGAGACAAAAATTTTTGAAGTAACCATGTAGAAATATTTAAAACTGCGATTATTAGCAATTTTCAACATTAAAAGATATTTAATTTAAAAATTTGTTAACCTTGTTTTTAAAATAATCTATTGGCCAAAGGATTTAACAAAAATCCTCTTTTAACAATAAAAAACAAAAAACAAAAGATGACGTTCCTTTAAAACTCATTAAAAATATTAATAGAAGACAGGAAATTTCTTAGAAAATGAAACACCAAATTAAAAAAAACGTTGATTATGTCAGTAAATTATACATACATAAGTGAATCCCTTGATAACAACTATTCTTTAACAAATGACGTAGTTAAAATAAGAAGTATAAATTTTTCAATGGATTCCTTAATAATGACTATATTAGATAGTAATTAAAAAGTAGAAAAATGTTTGGAAACTATATGGAAAAAATCTATTTTAAAAAACTGAAAATCTATTAAAAAGTAATCAGTACGACAAGGATTGAATCACTTTTTTAAAGTATGTATTTTTTTCATTTTGTTTGAGTCATATTTTACCTAATACAAAATAATTAAATAGTTTGGTTTTTGGAAACTAACAACTATTTATAAGGTCAGTTTTCTGTTATGAATTTTTTCTATAACCGTGAAAAAGTTTTAAAGAGTTAAATTTTATTTTAAAAAAATTATAAACATCCATGTATATTTTATAACCGAATATTCCCGAATTTTAGAAAAAAATGTAAAAAGTATCTCGATAAAATTATATTTTTCCTTTTCAAATATGAATATTTAGATAAATTCTTTCTTGAAAAGGAAAGTTATTTTATAACATTTTATCGACACAAATATAAACTTATTTTTTGAAAAAATTGAAATTTTATCCTGCTTTTTAAATAGCCATAAATTCTCAAGTTTTTAATTCAAAGATCTTAAAATTTTTAAGTACATTTTTAAAATTGATACCTGAAAGAACTTATGATTCTATTTAGAATGTATTGCGACATGGAATTATCTTCCCATCAAATTGTGAAATAAGGATACATCGCAAGATGAACACAGATTTAAAAATTATAATAATTTCAAAAACACTCACCCTAACGAAACGCGGCTTATAATCCTCATCGTCGATATCTCCAGCAATTATGGGGACGTTCATGATAATGTCATTATCCACTCATTAAATTCTCCATTAATTGCCCTGATTTTCCAGAAGATGAAACTTGCAAAATAATTGTAGACACGATTTTTGAGTAAGCATCACCAAAACATCATTCCCGAGTTATTAAATTGACTATATGTATTATTATTCACATGAAACACTTGTCAACACTGTAACTACTATTCAGGTGAGACGCGCGTCGCGAACAAACCATTTGAAAACGAAGACTGTTCTCGACTGAAAAATATCACGAGTTCAATTTTTCGATTTAACTCTCGGCGCTGTTTAAAAGCAAAATAAACTGGAAAAGCGTTACTGCGATACGTCGCGATTAGCTCGCACAACAAACAGGTGCTCAGGTGATGTTGCAGCGTACGTCATCCGTAACGAATTGAGCTTACATACCTGACACATCAGGAATTATTAAAGGTAGTTCAAATTATTGCTTCTTGCTCAGGTAAATTTCTCATCTCGTGTTGATAGAATTGTCGAGATAAACTAGTTTTGATTTCACTATGTTTCTCCATTCAATTTGTTCCAGCAAAAATTTAAATATTCGACGAGAAAATCGACCGATGATCGGCTGGTTGCTTTTTGATCGCAACCGCGCCGACAGTAAGTTAACCGTTGTGCGCCGAGCCTAAACTTGCACTGGCGTAGAATTTCTCTCCCCATTCATTTTGCTCCAAGGTGAAATTTTTTAAGTGCCTTGCTGATGATTACCTGCGGGATGATGAAAAAAAAGAATTAGAGGACGACTGGACGAGTTCTCGTGTGAAATATTATATTTTAGCATTTCAGTCTTCTCGAGAGATGAAAAATTGTAATATTTAATATCAATTTTGAAAAATCACTTTTTATTACATTTTTATTAAAAAAATTGATATGTTTTTTATAAAATATACAATGTCTCCTTGAACTATGTTTATAATATTTGTTAATATCTATTTGAAGAATAATTTTATATTTTATGGAAAAGTTTCAAAATATGTACTTTGAAAAATGTTGATAAAGAGCATTAAGAAAAAAGGTGAATGCTTTCACTCAAGTTATATTAATTATCTGCTAATGTCAATATTCAATGACGCGAAAAAATCGTTTGTTTGTAAAATTTTAAGATTTTAATTAACTTTAAAATTTTTATGAACTTTGCAATAGTGGTTTGTTATAGTAATAACAATATAACAAGAATAATAAAAGGCAATAAAATCATAGATACCTTGCTCTTTATGCAAGTTTCAACGATGTTCCAAAAGAGCAGGTTTAAACAATACAAAGCACTTTTAATTGCCTGGTTTACGATGCTCTTTGTTGTTAAACATCACTTTATTGACAATATTTCATGATTAATAAGTCTTATTGCCAAATACTTCAATATAGGGAAATGTGTAATTTTGTTATTAACAAAATCAATTCTCTGTTGTTATATTACTGCAATGGAGGAGTTTGATAGCTCTATTGTTTAAGAAAAATTCCATATATTAATTTTCTTTCTTAATTACTTTCTGTTCTTGTAACAATCAATGTGAAAAAGTAATTGCTAAAGCCGCTGGAGTAATGAAAACTGTTCTGAATATCTGTAAACATTATAATCTTCATAAACGGCAGCTTTTATTATATCCAACACAAGATAACACAATTAACACTTCATATGTTTCATTAGCAAGTTTTGGAAACGATAAAATTGTAATATTTATTCTAAAGTTTAAAAATAATTTAACAGTAAAAACCGCGTAAAACCACAACAATGCCACAACTGATCATAACCTTAAACTAAACCGTTCAAAAAATTTAAAGATTAACAGTGACAACCAATTAAATGCTTGGAAAGTTTAATGATGCCACCATGCGGTACCTCAGTGAAACTATTTAAATTTATATCCTCCATTTCATATAATTTTTGAATTTTAATTTGTTTTTAACAAATAAATAATTAAAATTTCAAAAATAAAATAGCAAATTAAGATAGTTCATTTATTTTGTAATAATTCAATCAATATTATTTCCTGCTTATTTTATTAGTTTCTGTAGTGACCGTCGCCTTAATTTCCCTGCATTTTTCCCTCTGAATTGTTCATATTCCATGGCCTTAGAATTGTTTCTGCACGCGGTCGAATAGCTTTTGTTTCTCGTTTAAAATTGTTTTATAAAAAGTTTGCAAAAGTGTCTCGCGAAAGCGCTCCTCGGAATTATACAAATCCTGCTTTGCAGAAAATTTATAAAAAGCTTGATCGTCAAAGCGCAGGAATTAAATCAAACATGACTCAATTAACTGCAACCACCCACTCCCAAACTTACAAAGATAAAACTAAACCTACAGATATTCGCAGCAGTAACATTAATGCTGCAAAAGGTAATTTATCATTAAATAATTTATAATAATTTATTTCTCACTTCTTTTTCATGCAATAACATTTTTTGGAACACAATGAAAATGTCTGTCATCCTTGGTAGGAGTTCTCCATTTATGGTCATGTCTTGGACCGGTTGTCGTTTACCCACATTTCATAAACGACTCCGTTTCTTAAACTAAAATAAAATGATGAACTTAATTTTTTTTAAATTGTGTTATTAATTAATTGGATTACATGCAGTTAAAGTAATTACAAGAAAACATGCTAAAAAAATTTAGTTTTTACTATTTTTAATTTTTTTAAATTATAATTCTTAATTATTATATTTATAAAAAAAATTAGGAATAATTATACTATGAGTAATATAAAATTGAATGTTAAATACAAATAGTCTAATTTATTTAATACTATTTAAATTATTTTGAGGTTATGTTAAAATTCTTTGATTCATTTTCAACAATTCAAAAAAGAATTTATAAATTTACAGCTGTCAGTGATGCTATTCGTACCAGTTTGGGTCCTCGAGGAATGGACAAAATGGTAATTTCTTTATATTATTTGTTTTAAATGTATAATAAAGATTTGATTTTATCGAATTCTTTTCAGATTCAATCACCAAATGGCGAAGTTACTATAACAAATGACGGTGCGACCATTTTGAAAGAAATGAATGTTGTTCACCCTGCTGCAAAAATGGTACATACATCATTTTCAAATTAATGCTATAAATTATAAATGTATAATTTGTTTAAACTAATTTTCCTTTTTCCAGCTGGTTGAACTGTCGAAAGCTCAAGACAGTGAAGCAGGTGATGGAACAACTAGCGTCGTTATTGTAGCTGGTGCACTTTTAGAAGCTGCAGATCATTTACTACGTAAAGGAATCCATCCTACTTCGATCAGTGAGGCATTCCAAATTGCAGCTACAAAGGCTGTAGAAATTTTAATGGATTTACGCGTAACTGTCAATTTGTCTGATAAAGCATCACTTATCGAAACAGCTGCTACCTCATTAAATTCTAAAGTAATTTTTTACTTTCTATCTGACTTTATTTTATTTTTAATATTATGTGCTAAATTTTTTCTGATTGTTTGTAGGTTGTTTCTCAACATTCAAGTATTCTGGCTCCTTTGGCCGTAGATGCTGTTCTTAAAGTTACCGAACCCGGAAAAGAGAATTCCGTTGACTTGAAGGTAAGCAATAATTTGTTTACTTTACGATTGAAAGACTTAGTTAATAAATTAACTAATTTTTGAATATTCTTCTTTAGGACATCAAAGTGATTAAAAAACTTGGTGGAACTACTGAAGATACGGAACTGATTGATGGTCTTGTGTTCACACAGAAAAGCTCTAACGTGAATGGACCAAGACGCATTGAGAAAGCTAAAATCGGTCTTATCCAGTTTTGTTTATCGCCACCAAAAACTGACGTTAGTACTAAATTTCTGATATTGATAACTATTTAAATTAATTTTTCTACACATTTAAAGAAAATGCAATAATTTTGTTTATAGATGGATCACAATGTCGTTGTTTCCGATTATTCAGCGATGGATCGTGTCCTGAAGGAAGAAAGGGCCTACATTCTTAACATTGTGAAACAAATTAAAAAGGCTGGCTGTAATGTTCTCTTAATTCAGAAATCAATTCTTCGTGATGCTTTAAGTGATCTTGCTATTCACTTTTTGGATAAGATTAAGGTTATGGTAATCAAGGATATCGAACGAGAGGACATTTCTTATGTTTGCAAAACTCTTGGTTGCAGACCAATTGCTTCCTTAGATCACTTTACTGCTGAGAATCTTTCAAACGCTGAATTGTGTGAAGAAGTTGCAACTGGAAATTCAAAATTCGTTAAGGTGAAATTGGAAAAATTTTATTATTCTTCTGAAATTATTTACTACAATATTAAGAACATAAAATTTATCGTTTTAGATAAGTAAGTTAATTATTAAAATTATACTTATACGCATTTGATAACATTTTTTTCTCAGATTACTGGAATTCAGAATCCAGGTCGTACCGTTACAGTTGTGGTTCGTGGAAGCAACAAATTACTTTTAGACGAAGCTGAAAGGTCATTGCATGATGCGCTTTGTGTCATCCGTTGTTTAGTTAAGCAAAAGGCATTGATTGCTGGAGGAGGTGCACCAGAAATAGAATTGGCTCTAAAACTCGCAGCTTATGCACAAACTCTTGGAGGTGTAGACGGTTATTGCGTTCGTGCTTACGCAAACGCTCTGGAGGTTTGTTTTATCAAAATCTACATCATTTATAGAAAATAAATAACAACAGATGTATATGGTTGAAATTCGTTTTTACAATAAAAAAATTTTGTTACAGGTCATTCCATGCACACTGGCTGAAAATGCTGGTTTAAATTCAATTGCTACAGTGACAGAGCTTAGAAATCGTCACTCCCAAGGGGAAATCTTAACAGGAATAAATGTTCGAAAGGGAGCCATTACTAACATGTTCGAAGAAAAAGTTTTTCAACCACTTTTAGTGTCTACAAGTTTAATAACACTTGCTTCCGAAACCGTTCGCAGCATATTAAAAATTGATGACATCATTAATACCATGCAATAATTATATTCTCACAATCAGCTTTACGAATATTATTTCATCACATTTTCACTGACAGAGTTTTGTTTCTTTAACTTTTTATAACGAACAGTACACAATAAAATTATTTAAAAAAATACACTAATGTTTTTTTCTTAATTTTAATTTTCTTTTCATTTTACTAAAATGTCTGACAAGGTTATCTAAAAAAACAGTCGAAATTTGTGTAAAATGTTTTTATTTTTATTAAAATATTTATTTCAATAAACTTATGTTTAGTGTATATATTCAATAATACTTGACAATATAATAACAAACTTTATTGTACTCTATGGAAAGAAGAAATGAATTTCTTTCAAAAAAGAAATGAAAGAAAACAATACATATGCTTTATGTATATAATTACATAACCTCTGAAGAATTCACAAAAATAACTTGCTATAAAACTATACACGTAAAATACATAAACCATTTGATTAAAATAATTATTCTAAAGTAAAAAAAAAGGAAGAGCTATTTTCTTTCAATCACAAATAAAGCATTGAATGCCTATTTTTTACATAAATATTATTATGTATAATATATAAAAGTTTTAATACTCTTGAACTAATCGAATGCGATATATTGTACAACTAGTTGAATGGAATTTAAATTCATTGTTATTGTCATGATTTAAAATTATTTAACAAATATTGGGAGACTACTACATTTTTTTGTAAACTCTAACTATTAGGTATAAAGTAAATAACCGGAATCATAGTCATTTATCTATCTACTATAACATACTAATCTTACAAATTTCTTTTAAGTACTCTACATTGATTATCAATAGAAAGTGTTGATACAATTCAGTCAAAAATTCCTTCATTATATTTAATGTAAAATACAAATTAATTCCAATTTGTGCGTTCAATATTTAAAAATGTACATTACATTATTTCAAACTAATGAATCTAAATTTGTTTAAAAAAATAAGTCATTTAAGTGAATTATATTTTATACACCTATAATTGGATAATAAAAGAAGTTTCTAAAATTGGAATTGGTCGATATAAATTTAACTTAAGAACGTAATCTCATCAAATGATATGATTGGAATAACTTGATTAGCTTTTTATCTGATTAGTAACCTTAGGAATTTGATGTTTTCTGAGCATTTAACGTATTTTTTAAAATACGATATTTCACCACCTGGGATGAATTTGGTGGAAACTCCATTGCTGGTATGTATTATAAATATCACAGGGCATTAATGATAATTGATGAGTTTGTGGATGAAGAGCTACACATTTTTTGTGCACTCTATGTAAAAGAGTTTTTGTTTTCTGTAAAAAAAAAATTAAATGTTATAGAATATAATCAGTTTTTTCTTTTTCAGATTCTAGTGTGAATTTATGATTGGATATGTATTAATTAAAATACCTCATCATATTGCCAAGGACCATCGACAGTTCCTTGTCGACAAAATACTAATTTTACACCTTGTCCATCTGCTTCTACACAACGTTCACCAACACCCAATTGACCCTTTGCATTCAGTCTCATAAGCTAAGAAAACAATATTAAAATATAGTGTACTGATTATATGTAATAATTATTATCCAGAAATGAATATTTTAATATTAAAAATTAATTTACTTGATTGTTTCCAAATCCATGGCAGTGGGATGTAGACATCAGACTAGGGGGTGAATTTCCCATAGTGTCCAAACATGCAGAAGTTGCCACACTTACTAACTAAAAATATTGTTTTAAAATTAGCTATACTTTCTGATGAATTTAACAATCATTCATCATCTAAATAAAATAATGATTAGTAATGAAACGATAAAATTTTACCTCGCCCCAATGTATATTTGCGGGTAATTCTGGAAATTTATCAAGAACGTCGTAAGCTACATTATCCATATACCACTGAAAACTTTTGCATTGTTTTCGTTTCTTAAAAAGAAGCTGCTCAGTAATATCACCATGATCCAATAATCTCGCCAAAGGTTCTCTTGTGTAAAAGAATTCCTTATGTTTATCGTCAAACCAAGTTTCAATAACTCTTTTGTAATTCTGCAATGAAATAAAATAATGACAAATAAATTTTCAAATTGCTTAAAATTAAATTTTATAGTGAAATTATTTACTTACGATTGTAATGAGGGGTCCTTTCTTTTTTTGCGCGAGTTTACCAAAGTTATAAGGCATAAAACCACGATAAACATGACCAACATGTGAGCAAGGAACCCACAAGATGCTACCACCACATTGCCAGATTTTGAAAGACAATTCAAAATTCTCACCACCCCAGACGAGTAATCCTTCATCGTAGCCACCCAATGATATAAAGTATTTACGGTTTATTGCAAAAAGACCACCTGCATGTGTTGGTGACCTGATTCAAAAGAAAAATATAAGTGATTTGATTATTTTGTTATAGTTTTCTATATTATGAACGCAATATTTTTTATTACCTGTATGGCATACTATTGTGAGCTCGAGTTTTCGCCTCTCGATTAGGCAATTCATTTTCTTTGTACAACATTCCCCATTCAAAAATTCCTCTATATAGGCGGCCTTCATGATAAACTTGACGATATTCAAAAGTCTTGTGATCAACTCCATCAATTATAGGAACAGTCATAACGGTACTGGAGTGAAATAATTGTACAATAAGTTAGACTTTTTATGTTTATAAAATTGTCGATTTAAGAAATGAATTTAAAACCTGCTAAGAGCAATCGGAGCTAATAAAGGAGGTAACCAATTGACGTTAACTTCGCAATGGGCATCTAAGAAGACAATAACTTCTCCTTTTGCTTCTCGAGCACCGCGTGATCTAGTTCGAATCAAACCTTGTCTTTCATGATTTCTTATCAATTTCACTTTGCCATCCCATTTTTCTATGTAAGATTCCAATTCTCCTCTCAAATTTTCTGTCAATGGAATGGACAGGTAAATACTCTATTTATAAATATCAACTATATTGATTTTATTAAAATTATAATTAAATAACGAACCTTTATCCGAAAAATCGTCTACAAGTAGAACCTCTTCTAAAAATTGAGGTGGTGATCTGTTTATTACCGAATGAACTGTTCTCATTAACACTGAGAAACCTTCATTATGAAAAACAATAATGACACTTGTACGTGGCAAATTTTTAGGATAATCCCAATGCTTGCATCTAGAAAAAATGAAAAAAAATTGAATTAACTGAAAGAAATTAATTAGTAAAGAATTTGAAATGAATATTACTCATCAGGTCTTGAGTCTGGAATTGATCTATCTGGAGAAATTTCATCTGAGCACACCATGTTCATTCCATACTCCGCTTCTGATTGTTGAACATCATTTTGTTGATCTTCCCTCAAAATATGTGGCTTTCCATCTTCTCCTGGTCCAGTCTTTCGTTCTACATTCGTAGGTTCAAAATTACCTAATCCGTCTACTAAAACAGGTTCCTGAAGAGTAAAAAAACTTTCATTAGTCATCTAAATTAAGTAAATTAATAGAATTTTGAGGATTTAATTAACAAACTAAATATTGAAAACGAGAGAATTGACAAATTACCTGTACAGAATCTTTGATTAGATATCCTTTAATGGAAGTAACATGATCTTTCGAAACGAAGGACAGAAATGCATAAATTATTAAACTGGCCAAGCAAAGCCAAGCACACAATTGAAATAAGCGGTTTCTTCTTATCTGCACAATTCGCATGTTTGAATAATTTTATGAACTGTAAAAATATTTTTAAAATTATGAGTTTTTCCAGATATCACACAACAAACACACAAATATAAATCTCTATACAAATATAATTAATATACTTTTAAATACGTCCAAACATAGAAGGTATTTATACTGATTACTAAATTATTATCATTAAGCTAATACAGAGGCATTAAAAATATCAATTTATTATTACAAAATCAAATTGTTAATGAAATCAAACAAAAGTAGTGTAAATATATTTATGGCAGTTGAAAAACGGATGCAATAAATATTGTCATTATGAAATCATTTTTTAAGATTCTTTTAACATTAACAAAATACTTTAAACAAGAATTTCGGTCGAATAGTTTGAAAATGTCACTGTGGTCATTAACTTCTTAACCTATTTGTTATGACTTGTTGCTATTTAATCATTATAAAAGAAACATTTAACTCACTTTGCATGTGGAAGTAAACTGAATGACTTAAAAGTATATATCTACTGTATACTTATTTTCCTTTTTATTTTATATCTTGTGTAAATAACAAATATATAAAGTTAAAAAACACCCGTTATTTATTGACAATCACGACATATGCAAGCCAACGTGTCCAGTGTTCACCGAGACTCTGTTCACCTTCCAAGCGTTCACTTCTGCATTCTCAGCATTAAAGTGATTGTATTTACGAAATATGTTGTATTTAAATGTCTAAGAATATTTTTTTAAATATTTATTGATACATTTTTATTATTATAATAATTTTATAAATAATTAATTTCGATTTCATTTAATTTCTGTTTTTTTTTTTTAATTTAGTTTGTTTCAACTATTTAATATTTAAAGAGAGAGGCGGGAAATTTGTCCAATGAACGTATTTTATCAACGCAAACTAATTTTCAGCCAATGAGCGTTTACCACATTCCCTTAAAACAGTATTTACAACGTATTTACATTTATGTCTGTGTCAAGGTGTAATTGTCGTTTTTCCTCTTAAAAATCTAAAAATTGAAAAAATCTAAGGCATAAAATTGTAACAAAACAATTCAAGATGGTAAGCATTCAATATTTTCCACAAAAATATCCGATATGTTTCAATTCAAAGCTATATTCTTCGAAATGTCTAACACGTGTTGAAAGTGAGGTTATGACTCAAGGAACACAACGATAATAAAATTTACATATTTTTCAAAATTAATTACTTGTTTTTTATATATATATAAATATTATTACCTATTTCAGGGGAAAAATAAAAAAACTCGAAGGGTGGTAATGCAGAAGTTTGCACAAATGAAAAAAATGATCAATCCTAATGACCCTCGAATGTAAGTATGCATTATGAATAGATGAAAAAATATATCTTTTGGCTTAAAATCATTTTGAATTTAAAACTTGAATTTGTTGCAGAAAACCGGAGAAGCGTACATCAAAGAAAAAAAAGCCAGAAGATGCCAAAGAGAAAGTTAAGGATTTGTAAGTTCAAGATTAAATTCATGAAAAATCTATATTGAAATATTTTACTAATTTTCATATAAAATATTTGTAATTTTTTAATTTCAGACCTCAACAATCGTCAGCTCTTTTCTTTGAATATAACACTCAATTGGGACCACCCTATCACATTGTAATCGACACAAATTTCATTAACTTCTCAATCAAAAACAAACTTGATATCATACAGAGCATGGAAGAGTGTTTGTATGCCAAATGTATACCTTACGTAACAGACTGTGTTTTAGGCGAATTAGAAAAACTTGGACCAAAATATAAAATTGCATTGAAGATTATAAAAGATTCTCGATTTGAAAGGTTACCATGCAGTCATAGAGGCACATATGCTGATGATTGTATAGTCAACAGAGTAATGCAAGTAAGTGAATGTTTAAAAAAAGTTTATTTAATCAAAGCCCCGTTCAAATATCATTAATGAGATTATTTTAAAAATGTCTAAACTTTAGGTTAACGATTTTAGTAAATACAATAAAAAATACCATTTTTTCAGCACAAATGCTACATTGTTGCCACTAATGACAAGGACTTGAAGAGAAGAATTCGCAAAATTGCAGGTGTACCGATAATGTACGTCGCACAACATCGCTATACGATCGAAAGAATGCCCGATGCATATGGCGCCCCTAAAACCTAAAGTACGTTTTTTTAAATAATTTATTTTTTTAATGTTCAATATTAGACTATTTTGCTATAGCATTATAGTTATAAGGATATATTTTATAGCAATATACTGGTTTACAGAATTACAGTCGTTAATTCTGATCCTAAATATCTCCTATTTCCAAACTCATAAAATACGATCAGTATAGGACAATTTCTTAAGTAAACTGTTCCAATAATTATAAAAGTATTTCATTTCTTATTTTCAAGCCCAATAAAAAGAAAATCTTATTTTAAAGTGCGTTTGAAAATAAGTTGGATTTGATAGTTTGACAAATTACAATTTAAACTCTGACTTGCAAAAAGAATATTTTTTTAATTAGAATCTTGATTCTTAATTTTAGAAAACTATATTAAATTCAAAATGAGCTGCTAATTTTGAGACTAATTTTAAATTCCAGACATTTGAAAAAGAAAATTCATTTAGAAATGCAGGTCTTAAAATGTTGCAAATGAAAATGAGATTCCTTTCCCTCCTTTAAAATAAGACATCCTTTTACTATGAACTCGGGAAGAAATCTAAAATTTTAATCTATTTTCATAGCGCATTGAAGTTTAATTGAAAAACGTAAGAGTTTGAAATACGCTAGTTGGATTAATGCTCAAAGTACATAATAATGAAATAGTTAAGTGCAGGATATTCATTTCTTAAACAGTTAAATACATTCACCGTTAGAAAATAATGCTGAATAACTTGCGAATAACGTCCTTGTGTCGATGAGTTAATAATAAGGTATTGAGCGTGGGTGAAAAATTATAACTAGGGAGTAAGAAGATTCCTATCCGGTTGTTCTTTAGCCCCAGTTTAATTATAGTTCCAATGTAGGCGAGCAGCTATTTTCTTTCTTGAGGCGACACCGCATTTTTTTATCGCCGAAAGTCAAACACGTTCGGTATTCAAAGATTAACAGTGTTAAAAGGGTGAAGTCCTAGAGGCACTGGATGTCGAGAAAATATTATTTAATTTATGTTTCTGATTTGTTGTAAATATTGAGTGATAGCAAACTAAAAAGGAAAATTTATATTTTTATTGACATCTCTTTATTTTCAATTAATCAATTAAAAAATTTTTTTTGCACAATTCTTAAGTTAAAATTAATATTTAAATTGTTGGAATTTTTTCCATCCAATGGAACAACCAAATATTGCCTCCTTTATACCAGAGCATACATGATAACAATCTTCCCCACTACGCATAGTAACTTCTCAAACAGAAAACAATTCACATTATTAAAATAAATTTAATATTAATTAGGCCTTAATAAAATAATAATTTTTTCCAACTACCTTTCGTTGCTAATATTAATTTATGTGCACTCAAAAGTAGCATGAGCGTGAGTAAATAAATTAATATAAATTTCATTATTCTCGACATTTTGCAATAAACGTTTCTTTTTCTAAGAAAAATATAAAACACTTGGACGAAATACGTACATGAAACTAATGTAATAAACATAAAAATTTACTAACATACGAAGGTCGTCAATAATTATTATCAAGATAAATTATTGAACACAAAATATTTCAAGTATTTAAATTAACGATAAGAAAATTTTTCTAGTAAAAACTGGAACATTTAATTCTGAAGGTTTTTAAAATTACTGTTAAATAATTATATAACAATTAACCCTTTTTTTAGAAGAATTAAGATAATTCAAAATATGAGTTAATTAATTAACTTAAGAAATAAAAATCCAGTTAATTAAGATATCAAATAAGTAGCATTTTATTGAAAATATCAATAACTCATCGTCAAAAATTATCTAACATTAGTACATTTTTCGACTTTAAATTTAGATAGAATTTTTCAATGTATATATAAGGCAACTAAGTCCTTTTAACACGAAAAAATATATACCTAACACTGGTAGACTTAAAAGTTCTTTGAAACATTTATTTAACTTTGAACGTTTGACGAGAAAAAAAAACGAAGAATACTGCAACTAATTTGAGCTTTAGTGGCAAGAAATAAAAAAAAAAAAAAAACAGCTCACGAAATTTGGTTAACAGATTTTGCGAGGCTGACCATGATAGTTTGTGAAAGAAATAGAAAATATAGACATATATGCTAACCCTACTCCTGAGAAAGATAGGTGTAACAGATGTAGACAACGATTCTCAGAATCCTCATTTTGGTTGCAGAATTTTACTGTTCGACACACTTTGATTCACTGACCTTTCCTTTACAAGTTCGAACAAGTTTCTCGATTATAATTTAAATATTCTATTTCATTTTTCGTTAATATTTTCTAGTGAAAAGAAAAAAAATCATTAATTTTTCATTTAAGAATTTTCTAAATTTATTCTTCAGCCAAAAGATATTATTCTTAGAATACAATTTTTCTAGAATATATATAATCGAATGTGAAAAAAATTCGAAGCACATTATGTTTGATATTTAAATATATTTAATACCTAATTTACCTATTATTATTAATACCTAATGCATTTAAATGAAAATGTTATTGTCAAAGTGAAACGTCCATTTGACATGAATGGATGTTTAATTGTGGCTTATAGAAACTTGAATTTCACAATTGCCATATAAAGTACAAATGAAATATTTTTAATCTATTGTTAGTGTAAATGTCAGTCTTGAAACTTTGAGTCGTGTGCTCTTTCTAATATCGGAAATAAATCGCATACGCATGCAAGTACCAGTGAAACGATGGATATTAATCACGTGAGGGTGCAAGCAAGCAATAGCAATTCTTCCGTAACATTAAAACATGCAGGATGTTGAACTCTGTGCTTTATTCTTCTTATGACAGGGTTTATGAAAATGATCTTTTACCAACGGTATGGACAATATAAATTTTCTGTCATCACAGCAACACTAGTAAGTCAATAAAAAGAATTTTACGACATTTATTTAGATGTGATGCTCCATTCCAAAGAGATATTTGTATTGTATATGAGATGATTTTAAGGTGGATTGATAAGTGGGATTTACATGATTTACACTTTGAGTTGTAATTTAAATTTGAATTTATTTGCGACTCTCTGCATTTATTATGGTTTATTATGAATATTATATATCTCTTTATTATTTATTTATTGTAATATTATTTATTATCATCTTCTGACAATCTGAAATATTTTCTTACATAATTTGGAATTTAATAATGATATAGAAATATTTATATTAGATAATCAATTAACTATACTTTTTATTGCTTTCTTCGTGCTTTTAATAAACGCTTAGAAAGTGCAGTTTCATGAATTGAGATAAGGATAACTATATCGCTCTTGGGAAATTATATTATCAACGATGAAACTGGCATTTCACTTTAAAATCAAGCATCAGGTTATTTCTACTCATTAATGTCATTTTAAAGGAAGTGGAGATTTTATCATAAACCGTCACATTTTCTTGCAAATTTCTTCAAGAAATGTTTGCGTTGATAATAATTAGATAATGTCTTTATTTCAAGAGTTGACAGTTTTCTTTTTAATAATGACTTTTAGATACATTATTGTGATTATCATATTATTTTCAGGTACTTAATTTTGTTGCATATTTGCTAATTGAAGATAATTTAGAAATGTCTCTTCACAAAGAAGTGAAATAAGAGAAGAAGAATAAAAGTATAAAAAATGACACAATCAACTTTTTCTGAATAGAAAAAAAGAAAATATTTTGAATTTTGATGATGAAATCATGCCTTCCGATGATAAACCGGACTAAAGTAAAGAGCACCGTGGAGAAGATTTGATCGCGGTAATAGCCTAAGCTAAGATGGATGCAGCGCCAGGCCTGGACCAGAGTTCTGGCTTAGGAACCTTCCTCCTCCTTCCTTCTCTTTGGTGCCTCTTTTCTACTCTTTATCTCTCCCTCTCTTTCTCTTTCTCAGGCCCAGAACTGAACGACGGCCATCTTGAATTCCGCATTGCTCGTTCCTCGAGGGCAAAAGGGGAGACGAGGGGAGACAGGTTGTGGCGAGAGAGTGAGAAAGGAGAGCCCCTTGGGCTCGATGGATTGGAGAGGGACGGCGTCAGCTTGGAAGAATGTTCTCTGGCAACTTACCTGGTGCTGGGTCCGACAGTTAGTTGAGTCGGATCGTTCCTCAGGAAAGGTGATTTTTGTTGAGGCACCTCTTTTAACAAGCCCACGTTTTTCACGTGTCGAGAGAGAAAAAAAGTGCCCAACTATTTTAAATACTTAGTTATCGCGTAATTGACTCACGTGACAATAATTTTAATATTGCGCGCGAATATCTTTCCTGGGAATACTATATATTAATCGAGCGATAGTCGTGTGTGCAGTATTTCGGTTTGTTCTCTTTTAAATCTACCTTTCAACTTGTATATAGTAGTATTCGTCCTCAACACTGGACCATATTTTTATCCCTGTGCCTTATATTTTCAGTATTGGATACAAGTGCCACATCTTGTGATAAAATTACAGATTATTTTCTCTTTTTTTTGTTACAGTTTATAAGTTGTTTATAACTTTGGTGAATTAGTGCTTCAACAAGTTGTGTTCTTCCAGAAGTGTGCTCCGGCAAGTTGTCCAAGTGGAATAGAAGTGGTACCCAAGGACTAGCAACATCGCAAGGTGGCGAAGGGACATTGATCCTGACGTGCATCATCGACGAATGTGATTGGATAGAATACGGAGAGGAATGACATACGGTATGAAGTTAATCTTCATTGTGATTGGCATTGATTTTGAGAATTTAGAACGTGTTTCTTGAGGGGCACCGGTCTTTTGATAATATTTACTTGTTGACTTGTCAAGTTTTGTGATACATACATTTATTTCTTTTTCGTAACGTGTTGGTAGCTTGTGAAAACATAGAGGGCGGAAGAAGCGATATCCCTACCTGGAAAATTCTTATCTTTCTTTATACTGGTGGGCGAATCATGTGAGAACAATAGCTCTACTGTTGAGAAGTTCGAAAAGACTTGAACAACATCTTGAGCGAAGGATTGAAGACGCTTCTCGCGAGGCGCGGCTCTCGGTCAGTGCCCCCTCTACCCGGGAATTCTCGTGCCGTGTTTACTTGAATTTTAAGAGCGATAAAGAGTCTGGTCTCTCCCGATTATCGCGAATTCGATCTGGTCATATACGAAGTGCAACAAGAGTGGAGAAAAATTTTCAAGATGCTTCGTCGCGAGGAAACATACAATGTTTATTCGCGTTAAATAATGCGACGAAATGAGTGCTTTTAACGTAAATGAAATGGTAAATTTTTAAGGATGACGGATCAATCGATAATGAGGAAAAATTGTAACAGGTAGCATTCGCTTATGCTACACACGAGAGTGGAGAGGAGGGATAGTGAATTGTAGACAAAAAGGGGGGTGTGAAGGGTTTCAAGAGATGCCCTTGAGTAAATTTGCAATTTTGGCCCTGGTCCTGGGCCTACTCTCGACGGACCAAAATGGCGGACGTGCAGACAATGTGGAGAATAACCTACCTCAAAAGGTTGCGAGATTGGTGCCTCGAAGGTCGCCAATGTTGCCTCAGGATGGTGCTAATATGGGTTTGGTTATGCAGAGTAGAGCAGTGGATACCAGGGTTCAGTTGGAAGTGAAAGAGGGAGAACCAAAAGGTACTTTAGTGGGCACGATACCAGTGAAACCCGGTTTCACATACCGTTTTAATGAACCTCCTCAAGAGTTCACTTTGGATCCAGTAACGGGCAAAATTAAAACAGCGATAGTATTAGATCGAGAATCTCTGGGTAGCGACAGATTTGACCTCGTTGTCCTTTCGAGCCAGCCGACTTATCCTATAGAAGTGCGGATTCTAGTACTTGACATCAATGACAACAATCCTGAATTTCCTGAATCGAGTATTGCTGTAAGCTTCTCTGAATCTGCAGCTGCTGGAACTAAACTTTTGTTGGATGCTGCTACCGACAAAGATATCCCTGAGAATGGTGTCGTTGATGATTATTTTATCGTCGATGGTAACACAGACGGGAAGTTTCGGCTTTCTGTCACAGGAAACCCAACCGGGGAAACGACCTATCTTCATTTGGAAACCACAGGAAAATTAGACAGAGAGCAGGTCGAGTTTTATTCTTTAAATGTTTGTGCTCGGGACAGAGGACGTCCGCCGCGATTGGGTTACCTTTTAGTGAACGTGACAGTATTGGACGTCAATGACAATCCACCGGTATTTCAACAAAGCGATTATGTTGTCGCGTTGAACGAAAGTGCTCCGGTTGGAACCAAGGTGCTCACCGTACACGCCACCGACAAAGATTCCGATGATAATTCGAAGCTGACGTACTATCTTCCAGATATGGAGAGGCAATTTACGATAGACCCTGAAACAGGTACAATTACTACTGCCGAAGCCTTGGATTGTCCCCAGCAAAGTTGCACGATTGCTCGACCGGGTAGTGCTTGTCCTAAAAGTTGTGTTATAACGGTTTTCGCCCGAGATCATGGTTCACCGAGGCAAGACGGACGAACTTACGTCACAGTGAACCTATTAGATGCAAACGATCACGATCCCGAGATAAGATTCAGTTATTTTCCCGCCATCGCGGGTTTCGCAACTGTCGATGAAAATGCTGTTAAAGATTCAATAGTGGCTGCTGTTACTGTAATTGACAATGATGAGGGACTTAATGGAGAAACCATCGTCGACATTCGCGCTGGAAATGAATTGGGTCATTTTCGACTTGGTCATAATGCACAGAACTTTCATATTGTTCGTGTAAATGGTCGACTGGACAGAGAAGAAATTCCAAAATATAACTTGACCATTGTCGCTACTGATAAAGGTACACCATCGCGATCGGCAACAGCTTATCTCGTGATCCACGTTAACGACGTCAACGATCACGAACCGGTATTTCAGCAAAGTGAATATTCAGCTGTTTTATCAGAACTATCTCCCATTGGCAGTTTTGTGGCAAGTATTTCCGCAACCGATGCAGATTCCGGGCTCAATGCAAGAATCTATTACGACTTCGACTCAGGTAACGAACAAGGCTGGTTTGCCATTGATCAAGATACTGGTTTGGTCACTACGATCGCGACTTTAGATAGAGAAATACAAGGTAGTGTGGAATTACGCGTTTCCGCACGAGATGGTGGTCCAAATCCAAAATATGTTTCAACTCATTTGCGAGTCACCATTTTAGATGAGAATGATGAGGCGCCGAAATTCTCGCAAAGCGTTGTCGAAGTACATCTTTCAGAAAATATACCATCTCACAGTTTAGTCGCTACTTTATCAGCAGTCGACAACGATCAAGGAACTAACGGAAGTGTGGCTTACAGTCTTCATCCCAGTATTTTGATTGAACATCCAAGGACTTTTGCCTTGGACGCTTTAACAGGCCAGTTGACAACAAAGACAAATTTAGATCGTGAAACAACGGCAAATTATAAAATTTTAGTAATTGCAAAAGATCAGGGTAATCCACCGCAGTCATCGACTGCCACAGTGCTTCTAACTTTAGATGACGTCAATGACAATGCACCCGTTTTCTATCCACGAACTTATCTGATGCCAGTGCCAGAAGATGCTTTACCAGGAACTTCTATTGGAAAAGTAATGGCAACTGATGCAGATACGAGAGAAAATGCTCAAATAAAGTACACATTAGAATCCGGGGGAGAAGGACTTTTTGTTGTTGATGAAAGAACAGGTGAAATTATTTTACAAGGATCATTGAGAGCTGCTCACAAAATCCTCTACGAATTAACGATATCGGCAAGTGACTCTGGAGACAAAACCGCAGTCAAAAATGCGGTTGTCGAGATCTTGAGGGAAGAAGATCTCGAGCATTTGGAATTTGATACTTACAACGGCTATGAGTTTCGGATAACAGAGGACAGAGGTGAATGCAACGAAATATCGTCTGGTTTCGGTAGAGAAGTAGGAAATATTCAGATAGCTCAGTACAGCAACTCGAAGGTATCTTATTCAATTATATTTGGAGATTCAAAGGGAAATTTTAAAATTGACGAAAATTCAGGAGTAATTACAACAGCTGGTTGTCTCGATCGTGAACAAGTGGCTTATTATAGCTTGCAAGTTGCTGCTCGTGCAGGATTAGCACATGGTATAACAGCTGTTAATATAACTGTTCTTGATATCAACGATAATTCTCCGAAATTTCCCAAAGGTGATAGAGATGAAGTTTTCCTGAAAGAAAATGCTGCAGTCGGTCAAGAAATATGTCTGGCACGAGCCAAGGATCGAGACGCAGGAGCCAATGCACGTGTCACTTATTCCTTGACATACAATCCTGGAGACCAATTTCGAGTCGCAGAAAATACTGGAATAATTTATTTGGACAGACCCGTGAGATCTCCTCCGGGTACAGTATTACAGTTAGAAGTAACAGCAATGGATTCTGGTAATCCACCCCTTTCTGCCCAGCAGCAGGTGCGAGTTACTATCGAGGATGTTAATGATCATACACCGGTTTTCAAGTTGACGAGTTACGAAACTTCATTGCCCGAATCTACTCCCGTCAACGAACGCTTTTTTGCCCTTGTCGCATCGGATGTTGATATTGGTGCTAATGGAAGAGTTCTCTACAGTGTAACCGATGGTAATACAGAAGGGCGCTTTGGAATATTTCCCGATGGGAAACTTTATGTAAAGAACTCTCTAGACAGAGAGGAACAAGATTATTATGCTCTCGAGGTAACAGCGAGCGATCAGGGCAATCCAAGTAGGAGTTCCATTGTTCCAGTTGTTGTGCATATTATAGATGAGAACGACAATGCTCCACAATTTGTAAATTCTAATTTCACGTTTCAGCTACGAGAAAATGAACCACCCGATACTTTTGTTGGAAAATTGCAGGCAACAGATCGTGACGTTGGTCGAAATGCAGATTTAACATTTTCTCTTCCGTCCACTCAACAGGACTTTACTGTTGATCCTAGAAATGGTTTCATTAAATCTCTCCATGTTTTTGATCGTGAGCAATTGGTTGCGAACACTGGAGGAAGTTACATCACCCTCGAGGCTACTGTTACCGACAATGGACTAAACCGTCTAAGAGACAGGGTTAAGGTCACCGTATACATTACCGACGTTAATGACAATACTCCCAAGTTTCTGAGGCTGCCCTACCGGGTTCAAGTGAGCGAAGGTGCGGCCATAGGAATGCAACTATTACGAGTCTACACTTCGGATGCGGACGAGAGTTTAAACGGAGACGTATTTTACTCCCTGGAAGACGGTAATCAACAGGGTCGTTTTATGATCGACGAAGCGACAGGACAAATTTCTTTAGCCAAGACACTTGATCGAGAAACCCTAGACGTGTACCATCTTACAGTAGTGGCTCATGACGCAAGTATGGAAATGAGACTTTCTTCCAGTGCTTTAGTGCAGGTCGAGGTTCTCGACGAAAATGACAATACTCCCATTTTTGTTGACAATAAGTCGGAGATATCCGTCCCCGAGACCACACCTATAAACACCGAGTTTCTCAGGTTCAAGGCGACTGATAGTGATTTAGGACCAAATAGTGAATTAACCTTTGCCATAACTGCGGGCAATAGGAAGGACACTTTTCAAATTGACCCTTTGACAGGCGCTCTTTACTTGAGAAAACCATTGGACTATGAAGATTTGGTCAGTTATACATTGAACATTACATGCAGTGATGCTGGACATCCAAGGTTAAGCAGTGTGACGACACTGCGAGTGAATGTTATCGACACAAATGACAATCCACCGGCATTTCCAAATACTGCAATTGTCCGTCAAATACACGAGGGAGTTGCTGTTCACGGTCCAATACATACAGTTACAGCCGAGGACCCTGATTCCGGAGAGAACGGTATCGTCAGTTACGCAATCGCCTATCAAGAGCCAGAGGATCAAAAGCGTCGTTTTGGAATAAATCCCTCGACTGGTGTGATTCACACACTATTGCCAATCGACAGAGAGGAAATTGATACATTTAAATTGACAGTTGTTGCAACCGATAGAGCGCAACCGCCTTCTGCAAGACTTTCAGCGGAAAAATTGGTCATTGTGATTGTTCTCGATGTAAATGATAATGCTCCGATATTTGTGAGCATGTCCGCTGCATTGTTACCTTTGAAAGGTAGTTTGAGTTATAAACCCGGAAAAGAAATTCCCGTGGCACATTTGCATGCTAAAGATTTAGATTCGAGTACAAATGGATTGGTGACATATGAATTACTTAGGTCCGGTGTTAATTACTCCGACATGTTCAGAATTCATAGAAGTTCCGGTTTACTGACCATGAAACTACCAAGCACTTTGAAGAATTTTGAACGAGCTTCCAGGTATCAGGTGGGAGTACGCGCTACTGATGAATCAGTTCAAGCTGAAAGAAGATCTTCTGAAACGTACATAACCTTGATCGTACCGGGTGAGAATGATGACCCACCAGTATGGGAGCACAACAGTCAAATGGAGGGTAGTGTGTATGAAAATGAAGCGGCGGGTGCGAGTATTTTACGAGTGAGTGCGCGAACGAGAAGATCGAATGTCGAATTAGAGTATTACGTGACGAATGTGACTGCCGGCAGTGGTGGACCTCAGGTAGAAAGATTGTTCGACGTAGACACGAAAACAGGTGTTCTATCAACGGCAGCGGTGCTTGACAGGGAGGCTGGAGTCGAATGGTACGAGGTCGAAGTGTACGCCATCGTCATAGGAAGCAGCAGACCCAACATCGCTTCAACTAAGGTAAGGTTTTTAACTTCTCCTTACACAATATTTATATCTTGAATACACGTTGGATGCTTTTAAATGAAAGCAATATTGACACAACTAATTTTGTTGTTTGGTTTTGGACAATTGGTCCTGCGCATTAAATCAACTTATTTCAATATTCTATATAGGTATAATAATTTAAAAATATTAAAATATTTTCAAGTATCCACGCTTACTTCTAAAACCATTGTTTTGAATTGTCACGAAAAATTTGTTATGAAACTATTCATCTGTTTCCGTCTTTAATGTTCATAGATCAATGTGAAATATGTGTATTAAATCTGCACGAATTTAGGTTATCCTTGTGCACGAAATCTTTTAGTAATCCCTTCAGTATAAAGTTTAAATTACGCAATCATTTTTCGTGTGAAATATACGTTTTCTTGAGAAATTTCAGTTTCATCAGAAAAAGTAAATATACTCTGGTATTGTAATCTTTTGATTTGATCTTCTTGATATGATGTATCTACCACTCTTTTCAGGCAGCTGTTAGTACCATCACAGTATTTTTTATTTTAAAAAAATGTGATATAAAAAATTCTCTAATTTTATAGTATATAACTTGTAACGTGTCAGTTATTCCTATAGGGGAGGAAGTTTTTAAACTAATTACTCTTTTTACAATCATTGGAATTGCTAACAAAAATATATCATTCCTTCATCAGTTCTTTTTATTCGTATGGAACTTTGCTCACTTTGTTCTGCATCATAAATTTTGATGGAGGAAGTGTATTTCTCATCATAATAAATGTAATTACTTGAGTGTCGGGAATGAAGACATCTTTTTCCGTATTTTACAAACGAAAGAATCAAAATGAAATAATAGTCTTCTCTTAACAAGGTACGATTCGTATATATTAGGAGGAACGAATGTTTCTTGAATTGATCAATTCAATCATCTTTTCTTCCAGGATGGAATATTTAATCTATTCGTATAAGTTATCCGCTATTTTATCTCATTTTCAAAGGATTGACATTTTCTAATATTGGCGAAATGTCATACTAAATTACCTAATTGAACCTCCCAATTCTATAACTCGATTTGCGCTCGGACGCACGCGCTAATACCAGTCGGGTAGCAGTGAGCGCCCCACAGGCGCTCACTGCTACCCGACTGGTATTAGCGCGTGCGTCCGAGCGCAAATCGAGTTATAGAATTGGGAGGTTCAATTATAGTACAAGTTAATTAATATCTATGGGAAATTGGATATATAAATCTGAAATGATATGCAAGTTTTAGATGCCAAAACAAGTTCATTACACAATTGGACGAATTGGACAATTCTTGTTTCAAGTTAACAACCGTAAAATAACACATTGAGTAGAGGGTCCATACGTATTTCAAGTCGAAATAAAGAAGTTTGCATCTCGCCTTGGGGCTGTCCTCGCCATTGGGTCCAACGACATGTCCGTTAGTGGGAAACAAGCGTGTTGCATAACAATAATCAGATGTAATTAAAGGCAATGACAGAAAGTAATGATCCTCGGAGAATTCACGAGGGAAGAATAAGGGGGCGTGTAGGCAAGCAAAAGTGCTGGAAAAGGATGGTTGAGGTGGAAGGGGATCAGGAGACATCGTGGAGAGTGTATGGGAGGAGAAAGAAATAAACGACAAGACGAACCGCGTGCCAGGAAGTCAACGTGGATTCGAGTAGGCTCCAACTCGCTCGGAGGTTCAGAACTCGAGAAAAACTTGATCTCGAACGAACACGCATACAAAGATACATACAGACAGACATTGAAACTCTCATAGGTATAAGTTAATTCTTTCTCTATACCAACTTCACTGCTGCTCCATCTCCAATGATTCGCATTTCTTTTCTCTTTCTTTCCTACATCTTCTCATTTCTCCTTTAATCCTTCTCTTCTCCTCTCTTTCCTTCCTTTACTTCTTTGTCCTCTTTTCTCTCAAATTTTTCGCTTCGCTCTCGATAACTCCCACTTTTCTCGACTCTCTCTCTCTCTCTCTCTCTCTCTCGATTGCACTGAACACACTCCCTGTGGGATCTGTGACTCCTCGGGAATCAACTGCACTTTGGGTGTTTTTGCCTCGGTTGCTCGATCCGTGCTCTCGTCGGTGCGGCGCACGGAGTTTGCAACTTTGACTTCGTATCGCCGAATCCTTTCGTGAGTGGGTTTTTTGTTATGCATTCGCAACAGCGGGACAGACAGTGAAATATTCGAGGGATGATTTCTTTCAACTCTCTTAAGCTTTAAAAATTGTCTTTGCGACCGGTCTTCTTCTCTTCGTCGGATTCTTTTAATATCGCGAAAACTAAGAAAAACTGCTTCCACAAGTTACGGTTAATCTCATCTTCTAAATCTTGCTCGCATCTCTTTGTGACAAAAAAAAAGAAGAGCTCCAGCGAAAAGAAAGAATGACGTTGTTGCGTTAATAATTCCCAGTTGCAATTAATCTTTACTGCATTAACAATATAGGTACTGTAATTTGGTCCCTTGATGATCAGAAATTTGAACATTTGATCTGCGATGATAAAAAGTGATTCAGCTTGTTCCTCTCAAGAGTAATTTGATTCTAAATTAATGTCAATACAAAGTTTTTCATTTAAAGAGAAATTAAGATAATGCCTTAAATGACAATACTAGAAATAAGTGAAGAAATAACAGAAGAATAATAATTCAAATAATGATGGGTTGTCTATCATTTGTTAAAAAATCTTTCCTTATTGTCATTAGTGATTCTCTGGAAAATGTTACGTTATTTGAGTAATTCAAAAGCCGTCACTTGTAATATTAATACATCGTGTTTGAAAATTGAAAATAATAATTTAGGAGTGTATTTTTCGTATAATATATATCTTTGATTATCAGACACATTTCAACTCGTTTAACAAGCGAATGAAACGTCATTACGATTTGTATAACGTGTGGACTCGAATCAAACGGGAATTTCCAACTCGTTTCAATATGACGAGTAATTAATCTAATTACGAATACATTGACCCTGACAAAATGTGAACCAGCCTGAGTCGCATCAGTGATCATAGTCAAATTCTATATAGGACATGTATGCGGTTGCTCTTCTTTTTTCTCATCATCGTCTTTGCCCTCGTCAGAAACGTCGCTTCAATCGTGATAATGATCATCATCATCATGCTCATTTTTCAACGTCTTCTTCAGGACTCGTGGCAAGAAGGAGAGAGATAGAGGGAGGGGAAGAGAAATCAAACTGGTGGGGAAAGAGGAGTGAATACTGGTAACACCGGACGCGATTGAGTTCGAGCGATAGGTTGGACTGAACAAATACTCAAACGGTTGCAGTCAAACATGGATCGTTTAAATAAAAACAATCTGATTTTACGTCCAACTCCTCTGTATTTACTTTTGAATTACATATACAAACTTCTTTCCCCAGTGAACAAACTCTTTTCGTTTAGCTGCTAATTTCTAAAACTAAACGATACCTTCCTTTTTATGTTGAAATTTATTTTCTGATTATAATGAGATTTCTCGGAATATTTCCCCTATAGAGATGAATTGTACAGATTTAATGTTTTCCTAATGACATTGAAGATGATGTCAGTAAAGTTGATTGATGATTTCGGTATAGATTAATTTATTAAGGAGTGTAGTCATCTATAGAGAAATATATATATGGTTATAAAAGAAGATGCAGAATAATTGTTTCAGACAGGATTAAAGAGAGTTTTTTCTGGGTGGCTGAAAAGAGAAGGAGGAGCGGTTGGACAGTTTGTATTTCTTAACGTATGGGATCACATGACTGATCAGAGTCAGGGTGATTCTCGGGCAAAAAACTAAGCGCATCTCGGTGAATAAGAAGGGCTTAAGCTGCGTCCTCGCGCGCGCGGTATGTCCTAACGACGCATGAGCGATGCGACCTGAGATGAGATGGCATTTTCAGGCGAAAGCCGAACACAATTGTCGTTTCGGATATCCCCACTCGCCGAAAGGGACGAGAAATAATTCACCGGGGGACCACGATGCACTTTTTAGCTGATATCGCAAGTCTGACGCTCGAAATCTTAAATAATGGCTGTCTCTTCCCAGAGACCATTTCAACCAATCCATGAGTAGAAACAGTGTGTAGCAGTGGTAACATACACCAACTTTTAAGTAATCACGCGAAAAACTCTCCTCTCTTTGGGTTTAACATTCTTATCTTCCTCCACTTTTAGTCTTTCGTTTATTTCTCATGTCAAAGTCATAATGTAAAATTGTATAAAATAATTTTCATTTAGTTCAGCATATTTTTCTTATTCGTGTTTGGATTTTTTCTTTGGATTGAATACATGTATGGAAGAAATGTGACTTGTCCTCAATAATAAGCAATGTTAGATGAATATTAATGGGATAAAAAAATGTAGAATAATGTTTACATTGATTAAAATCTCAATGTCGAAAAGAAGCTACGATCAGAAATGATGATTTGGTCCCACAAGAACGTAAACATGAAAAGACCCACCCTCACGATTAACGAGGTCCTTTTTCATATTTTCGTATAGTCAGGCAAAGTGTCCTCGTAGAATGTCTCGCAGCGGGAACACGAACCACTCTTAAGTCTCATTGAATTCAGGAACCGCACAAAACGAATGGAATTCCTGGACGGCATACCGTTTCTCCGTTGCTTGATTGCTCGAGGGATATCTTCGAGATCCTTTTTCAGGTCTTTTTTCCCTTCTTTGCCCACACTGCGCCCACCTTGGCACGGTTTTAAAAACCTGCCCCTCGTCCTCGCAATCCCGCCTTCCCCCTCCAATACCGACGACAACCGACGAGGCTCGAAGAGTCACCGCATGGTTATGTGTTTGGCTCTCTGATGCCATTCACCAGTATCTATATACCAATATGTTGACCAGAGGAAATAAATTTTTCTCTTCAGAATTAAATACTCTGCGACAGATTATATTCAAAAATAATAATTATTCATTGGGAAACAATTTGGGTGACAATCTAAAATTTAACAATCAATGTTTACTGTTAGTTTATATTCTATGCTGCAAATGGATGAGTTGAACTACTTTTGTTCCGATTTCTTCTTTTATTATATAGAATCATGTATTTGTACATATGGTGAAGGTAACACTTAAGACCTATAAAATTAATCAACAATTAGTTTTTATACAGAATAATAATGAAAATGTCGATCCGATAGTCAATATAGGAATTATTGCTAACGGTATACCAATTTCAGCTAAATAATACATTGTGTTTGGAAAAAAGAATTATGGAAGCATGCACGTTTATATTTTTACGACCCCTTCTGTCATTTTTTACGAGAGTCCATAACTTATACTGAGAAATAATGAGCGATATAGGATTTGTAGGAAAGTCTATTCTTGTCTAGTATAACATTGTAAAGATTGATTTATCTGTCGCAAGTGGACGATACAAAAAGAACAGTAAATTTGTCCTTTTCACACTTCAAGTGCTGAAACTTCAATATTCCCGCACTTTCATTAGTGTTTTTAATTATATATTATTAAAAGAAATTAATTTAAATCTACTGTGTTTTTTTCTTTTTAATAATCCGGATTTGTTGAAATAAATAGAATTTTTATTTTAGTTTTTGCTACTTTGATTTTTTCGTGGTATTAAAAATCTATTTAGTTAAGGAATTACTTTTTAGGATATAATTTGCAGGAATGTCTACCTTCGCGAAGTCTACTGCAAACGATGTTTGCACAACACTTTAGCATTTTTGCTACGAATCTCAAAAATGATTTTAACACTTTCGTGAAGCTTTATTATTACGGGACTTCTTTATAAGTAGCTACCATTTCACAACTTCTTCTTTTAAAATTGAGAATTCGTAAAAATTTTTTAATGCTTCATTTAAAATTTGCTAAACACTTCTTTACAAAGTAAATTGCCCGCATATACATACATATTATATATCTATAATGAAAAATTTCCAATGAATACTAATTGTCAGATTTTGATCGAAGCTGTGACCAATCAATTCTGTGAAAAAGTTGAGTGGTGACATCAGAAACAGATAAAATGGAAATCTAAGAGTGGACGTATTAGTATCCAAGCAACGAATTGCTTTCACGAAAATTACAAATCCCTTCAACAATTCACACAAAGCAGTCACCACGATAAACTTACAAGATTAGCATTTTTAGTGTTCAACATTAAAAATCTTTCCAAACAAATCTTATCTCCTCTTTTTTAAAATGTATCCAAACTTACGAGCATTTTAAATTCAGTGTCTTAAAAAGAGTTCTATTAGGTAAATAGAGTTGAAAAATAGCAGCATGATTAAAATGGATTTTTTTAAAAGTTTATTTTGCTATTTGGGGGTTGATATTTTGTTGTGGTTTTTTTTCTTTCTTGTAGAGTAGAAAGATAAATTTATTGAATTTCCAAATGATTGAATATAGGTAAAAGATTGCGCAGAGAAACGTCATGTTGGTTTGAACATGTTCAAACCTGTCAGGATACTGTCTGCGGACAGTATGTCCAGTACACGATCCCACGCCTGTAGCTTTAGCCTCTAGGTAAAGATATTTATAATAACGGAGGTATTTCGCCGTCCGTTCAGCGGGGGTCCAAAAAAGACATGCTTTCATAATACCCGGCTATTTTATCTATTTTGTTTACCGGCACATATAACCTTCTTTCCCCCGAGGTTACCTTTATATTGCAATAAATCTTGAGCATTTATTCTAGATAATATTATGATGTCGCACACGAAAACAATCATCACTTATGCATATATATATATATAATATAAATACATTTAAATTAAAATTTCTTACAATAATTCTGAGAATTGAAAGAGGATGAGTGAGAGAGAAATACTTCCCAATTTTATATCCCCACTCTAACATGGCGTTAGTCTAGGCGTGCGCGTGCATCAAAAATATTTGTCCAAATCACAAATTTTGAAAATTATCAACGCGCGCCTCAATCGACCACGTGATGTTTCTAAATTCGCCCTCCATTTTGAATTTTTACAAGTGAGTGTTAGCTTCGGGAGTGTTCAAAATATTCGCAATTGCGAAAGTATTTACAGTAATTAAAAAAATTAAATAGAATTAAATTAAATAAATATAAATAAATGTAATTAAGTATAAAAAGTTTTGCTTTCAATATTAACACGTGGTTTAGAATTGTTATAAATTTCTAAAATTGATAATAAGTGTTTTTTGTGCTTTAAAAATGACATCAGACTGAAGCTGATCTCTGCAAGTTTACAATTATTTAAAGGTATATTTTTATTTATTTAAAATTTTTTTATTCACATTTAAAATCTTGTATATTTGTATCTTGTATATATTTGTATGTAATTGTGCATTTATTATATTTATCTATTATAATATTATTGACTATTATTATTATTACTTATTTATGATTATTATCGCTATTTATTTATTATAATATTATTGTTTATTATTATTACATATTTATTTTATCAGTATAAAATTAAAAAAAAATTTATGCTTATATAATTTGTTTGCCAATTGATATTATTGTTCTGTACACTAAAAAAAAATTTGCTTCAAATAACCGATTACTTGCATGTGTATTATCAAAAAATATTTACTTGAACCAAATAATTTTTATTTAAAGCAAATAAATTGATGAATCAATAATTTGTGTGTGTATGTCTCGCTTGGGATATCCCACAGAATAGAAATTTAGAGTATTTCAGGGATATATATGTGATATCAATGAAATATCCTCTTGTTATGTGGGTTGTGAATCACTTCCGGTGTTCTACATGAACTATTAATAACGTGATTTTTTATCTTGTCCGAGAACAATAGAAGAGTCCCTTAGCGTATTTCGCCCACACACCTTTGTTATATGAAAATTGTATGTATAAGTCTTGGAGTTACTTTCGCTGGTGTTACAAGTACAGGATTAAAGAAAGCATTATGGATTGAACCTTAAACTTTCTCTATCTGTAAGTACAGACGTCGTTGAACACATATATTTCGTGAGATTTTCACGCCAATCGATGCAATAACACTGCTTGCCAATGATTTCAATCGCATTTGCCATTATTTCAGATATTATGTTTCAGTTTCCTTCAAGTCTCATGATCTCAAATACCATAAGCGAAAGCTTTTTAAATGATCTATATATATACAACTTTCGCATCGTGTAATAATAACAACGACAACCAAAGCATTTATTTCTTATAATTATTGGTAAAATTAAATCATATTTTTGTCTTGTTTTTCTCTATAAATAAGGAAAAGAATTTTTTTGATATAAAATTAAACGAGTTGAGTGTAAAAAAAGTAAAAGTTTTGGTTGACGTACAACATGCCTTTTACTGTATGTGCAGTTGATCTTTTTCGCAAAACCGATTCACTCATAATCATCTGACCTTCGCATTGTGACCATTCTTATGGGAAGTATAAAATACTTATAGTCAGTCCGGGTTTTTATCTTGTGAATTCCAAAGCCTGCGCTCGCTAATGACTGTCAGATACTATACTTATTTGCAGCCAATTTTCACATATCGCCAAATGTTCAGGAATGAAGTTACCTTTACATTTACTAATCAAATGATTAGCGAATCGTTCAAATATATGTATACAGTAAGAATAGTTAACTATGAATCAGCCTACAAGTGCGAAAGGGACGCTCTTATGCGCAGTTCCATTGCGCCTCACTCGCACTCATGCTTAGACCTGATTCATAGTTAAGTATTCTTACTGTATATGCATCAGTCTTCATTTCTTTGTCTATTCATGTAGAATAATAATACAGAAAAATAATAACAAGTGACTTTATTTCAGTGTTTACATTTTTTGTATCTAAAAATATTTAAATATAGTAAACACTATGAAAAATGTGTGACCTTTAACAATCATCCCATGTTTCATGACAAGTTATTTCATAAAAGTAGCATCCATATATGCATCGTTTATTCTTTCCTCGATATTTAACTATAATATTAAAAAATAAAAATTGTTTTCTTTCTTTCTTTTTCTTATAAAATTTAATTTTAATTTTATTGATAATTATCTCATTTTTAATTAAGAAATTTTGCCTTTTTACTTACTATATCTTCCTGTAGCAGAATTTAATAGCAGAAATACTGTAATTAAACAGAAGAAACTAATTGACATGATTTTCTTCATTCTGGTATCTTGTAATAAAGTTGTTACAATATTGTTGTATTTATAATATAATAATATTATTGCAGATAATTAGATTTAACGAATAAAACTTATTTTAGTTGAACGAAAGTAAAACCTGAAAACTTTTATGTGCGCTGTGAAAAACATTCAGTATTTATAATTCGTACTCTAGCCAATTTTATGTCAATCTTCCGTCAACTATGTCTATTTATCTTGATAATTTATTAAGCAGTAGGAAAAAAGAATTTATTTTTGTTGACAAACTTTTGCTAATTTTAGCTATTAATATTGTATATGTCGGTGATATATTATGCCTGTAATTTAAAAGGTGAATCAAGTTTAAATAGAAACATGTTTGATGCAATTATTTGAGTGTCTTGAATAAAGTTAGTTTTGTGTTTAATGAAAAAACTAAAAAGGATGCTACTGTACATGGTGAGACGGCGCAATGGGAAATAAATTAAACAACGCGGGGGGTGCTCGAAACTTGGTCCCGAGACAAAGTGGCACGCTGGCCTAAAACGTTCTGATTTCCCGACGATTATTCCGCTTGCTTTAGATTTATTTAGGATCTAAGCAAACACGAGTTCCGCCTTCACCTCTCATACCTTTAACCCCTCTACTACAACTAAATCATTCTCCCTTTTTTTTCGACCCACCAGGACCTACTGCGCTCTCACACTCTGCTCCTTCTTGGAACTATCGTCTCATGACTGCTTCGGCTTGATTTATCAAAAACGAAGGACCAACGTCCTTCGAACACGCATTCCTTCCGCTGCCAAAACCCTTCCACTCGTATGTTTGACCTTGTAAAATTATACGCGTCAATGAGAATTAGCAAAAACTTTTAGATAAGAAACAAAATATTCCACATGTTTCTTATTATTAGATTTATATTCTATTTAATAAAATTATTAATATATTTGGCTATTTTTTTGTAATAAATTATTTTAATTTATCAATCAACTTTTTATTCATTAATCTTTTCTTTCTCTGTTTCAGGTGAGTTACTGATTGGTTACTTAATTGCTAATCCTGTCATAACGTGAGTTTAATTTTTGTTTATTAATTGCAATTTAAGTTTTTATGAAAATCTTTGAAAAATTTTTCAAAGATCTTATTTTTAAATATGTTTACTTTTCGAGAGGGTTTATTTCAAATAATTCAAATTTAAATGACTATGTTTTTAATTCCATTAATATATCACAATTTAATTAACATTCCCCTGAAGGACAAATTGAAAAATTAGCAAATTGGGACCTACGTTTGTTTGTATATCTCTCTTTGTCTATTTCTCGCACAGAGTTGTCAACTGAAATTAGTATTTGGAAGGGTGGAAAAAGAAAAAAAACACGATCCGCCCTTTGTTTGCGTCTGCGCAGGAATGCTGAACCCTTTTCTTTCGTCTTTCGCGAGATCCCGAAACTTCTGTCTCACTCTTCTGTTTCCCTTTCAAAGTCTTTCGCACAATCTTCACAGGGGCGGATGGGCGTTTAAAGAGTCCTAAATATTATTAATTCAGATATCAAAACATTTTTTAATTAATCTATTTTAGACATTTGATCTCTGTTATGTTTCTGCAAAGTATTGCGATAAAAGGTGTGCAAAATTCTTATTGTCGAAAATTTAAAAAAAATATTGGAAGTAAAAAATGAATAGTAACAGAAGTTATTTGTAAAAAGTTTAAAAGTTTTTAGAATCGGGATGCAAATTGAAGAAGTTAATTCGTCCCTGAAGGATTCATTCTTCACTTTTCTATCTTCGTCCCATGACTTTCCAAGTTGTCTTTCCCCCTTTCACTGTAGGCATATATCTCTCGTCCTGCTTGCTCCTTCTCGTTCGGTTGTTCAGTGGCCAGAGGTGCTCTTTGGGAGACCCCGCATGACATTAATTTAAAAATATTATTTGGACCCCCTCCCGCAGTTGGTCCCCTCACTCTCCCAAGGGTGTGTCTCGGCCGCGTGTGTTTGTGCACGCACCAACACGATGATAATATGACAGGTATGCATGCATGCACGCACACGTGACCTTTCATTAGCGGTCTTATCTATTTAAGTTTGTTACCGGTCATTAAAATAGTTTTAAAGTCGCCTCGCTTTTGATCGCTGCTTTAAATTATTCCAGTGACAATATATATCTCCATATCAAAAGATCTGCGCGAAATGCGCATTGCACAATAAATTTATAACACTAATAACAATGCCAACAATGCAATGCAATGTTTTAAAAATTTCTCTATTGGAAAAGTTAATCAGTACTCGACATTTTTTCTATTTATCAGATTTTAGTATACACAGTTGGCAATAAATGTTTATATTTAACACACAATCATATTTTACACGCACGTCTAGTTTGATTAAGCACTGTGTGTATAGATGAATGATGGAAGTTAAATTCTAAATGACTCATTGACTCTAATTACTTTAAAGTGGAAAATTATATTTTTAACATTTTTGCAAACAGCTCATTACCCTCTGGTTATTGAAACATAAATTACTTAATCCGGTTTTAGAGTTAATGTCATGAGCCTCCAAGTCTACAATATAAATCTTGTGGTAGATGAGTGACAGGGTACTCTCGAGATAACTGGTCCCTTATTGTTGATGCAATAACGACCTAGTAACACTATTTTATTCCTCTTTTGCCGGGGTACAAATATATGCGTGCCACCCCCGCCCTTTTAGTCAAGTTCTTTTCTTCTCGAAAGTAAAGGGAAGAGTGGAGCATCTTTTTTTTTATTACAAATCACATAAGAACGAACACCAGCACAGGCTCAACTTCCATAATTTCCTTTTATTCATTCCCCACCGAATTCCCCACCCCATGAGAGACAGACCCACGACTTCCATAAAGTAGATCGAGTTTCGGAGTTATGCCAACTCGCAGAGCTGTTTATTCGAACGGTCAAATATTTTTCGGTTAATCAACTGGTTTACCCCGGTTGAATCCTGAGAAGGTTGTGCAATCAACGATGCTGAGCGTTATTTTTTTCTTCTTTTAGTTATGATATTCCTATATTTATTATGATCGTTCCCCTGCTGATTGGGGATTTTGTTTCTTATTGTACAAATATATTTTAGAATGTTTCTGAAAATTTATTTCATCTTCTTTTACGAATATTTGAAATTATAATTATATTTGTGATTAATGCTCACGAAAAACACTATATAAAATTATAAATACAAGGGGAAAAAATATTTACCTAAAATGTGCATTTCATTTCTTTTTTGAATTTTGTTTTGTAGAAATATTATTTTACGAAGCAATAAAATTCTTGAAAACGGTGTGCACATTTCTAAGAAAAGTCTTAATTATAATTAATGGAATTTTTATCATACCAGAATCATTCGATTTTATGGTAGTAATTATGTCGGTTAGAAACATTCGTGGGAAGTGTAAATGATGGTTTTGCAATAATTAAGGTAACGGGCTTCCGTCAACTTGCAAACTTAATGGTTTTCCAAGTTAAGAGACAAAATTGCTATTGTGACGTAACGAGAAAACAAATCTAAGAAGAAGCCTTTCAGCAAAACCACTCAGTTTCTTTCACGAGAGCCTCGAAAATGAGTAGCTTCGTTCCTAAGTCAATTACAAGTGCCACAGAATCTTCAAGTAATTTCATTTCAAGTTCCCAGAGTAGGAATTTTGTTACGGTTTATCCCTGCATATAAAATGGAGTGTAAGAGATAGATATAATACCAAGTCATTCTAATGTTTAATTCGATATTTAAAAGCCTCATTCTGGACAATTATACTTACGTTTACGTGTTAAACATTTTCCCGCAAAGAATTAAGTCATCATCATTAATTACTCGAACGATTCTTTATTCGCGTTAATTAATTTTTCCTGTTTGTTTAAACTTAAAATAAATAAGGCAGATCATTCCGAAAATTATTTTTTCTTTAATTAAATTTTTTAATTAATTGAAGTATATAATTATTACAGTTGTAAATGTTGTATATTGAATGTTCCTTGGAATATGTGATGCTGTATTTTCCGATAAGGTGATTATTTCACGTATGATGGGATCCGGTGTGTTATTAAAATACTGACCCGTAAAACTCATTTAAATGATAATGCAAATTTTAACGAGCACTGACCATGAAGAACAATGTTTATCGACACATCGCTCTTTTTATGTGAACAATATTACTTTGACAATTTAACGAAGGTGTTCGCCCTTTGGTGTATTCATTCAAAGTGTATAGGCGAGTCCGCCAGACATTGTTGATCGTATATCTACTCTGCTGGACAAATCACCCTAAATCAGCAATCCTGAATCACACCGCTAACTATATAGCCGGGTATTGTGTCGTCAAACGGAGGGGTTTCACAAGAGAGCACCGCGATTCGAAAGAGGGCTTCTTCTTCAAGACGCACGTTTTAACTTAAAAAGACATTCTCTCCCCTTCTCACATCTAGATTATAATCACTTTTTCCATACTTTTTACATACTCGAAATTTCTATTTGTCAAATTTTCAAATTCCTGTCTGGAATTTCAATGATGAGTTTGATTTGAATTGTTTCTGATAAGAAGAAGCAATGAGCCGCAGTCGACTTGGAATTGCGGTACTTTGGCTGATAAAATCTCGCCCGATATCGACAATAACGATAATAACATCGTCAGGCTCGTTCCGGTGAGTCTTGAAAAAATTCCGCTCTAGATTATTATAAAATTCTTGTCTTTTTTTCCGCGAAAGTTGAGTCTGAGGGGACAAAGTGTAGCGCAAACTAATGCGAGTGCATATACATGTACACACTTACACAGAGCGAAAGGCGTGGGGCCCTTGGGCCTCACTGCTGGCAGAAGGGGACGCATATGTATTTATATATATATATATATATACTGAGACCCAGGCGGCTTATCGGGGGTACATCCTCACTCGCAGATTAGCATAATGTCTGCTGCAGTGCGTAGGTACTCCACTTCACCTCATCCTCCTTCTTTCACCATCACTACCGACACTACCACTGCACTCTCGCAATTTTACCTCCTTCCATCATCTTTCTCAGATATACTCGAGGGTACCAGTTAATATAATAATAATAACAATAACGGTAATAATAAAGGAAGGAAACATTCAATGCTCAGACGAGCCGACATGAAGATCATCATGTTTTTTCGCTCCTTCCCGCACACCGCGACTTTAGCTCCCAGTAATTCGATTTGTGGATCTGTGATATGATATATTAATAGAAGGAGCACATTTCAAATTTTACAAAACAAATTTCCAAATGTAGTTGACGAAAATATCTTCCTTTGAAAATAAAATTTCTCCAGTTTTACACAGAATTTAAAGATTTAGATAGGGAATTATTGAATGTGCGATCAAGTTTCACGAAATTTTAAAAACGCCTTGGTATCCGAGGCATTTTATAGTTACGCCATTGAACCAACAGGTTCTTATTTCTCTGAATATATGTTAAAGATGCTTTGCATCTTACATTGTAACACAAGTGAATAACTTGAATCAAAGAAAAACGAAAGGGTCCGACCGATTCGATAAGTTATCAAAAGTGACGATGTACTTTATTTAACTCTCGAGTAGGTACCCTTTTTCAGTTCTCAGTGATAATTAATTTCTTGCTCTCTCTGCAAATCCCCAATTTTCTCATTTCTGATCAGAATAAATAAAATATTGAAATATTCCCGTTTATGATAATTGCACTATTATTATGCGCGTACATATCTCGTTTAGAAAACATAAAATCTTTTCTCGCAATAAATCTTTAAATAAAAAAAGATATTTGAATCTCATTTAGCAAATACTTGACCCTTTTTGCAAGTTTTGTACATTTGAGACATCCATCTCGGAATAAATATATATATACTTATTCGCCTCGATGAATAACAAAAATGCGCCCTTTATGTTCAAGTTTGTATGAAATGATATTAAAATTTATATTAAATTTTGCAGTGTACTGAATATGTGATCTTGGAAAGAAATATATTTTTTTCAAACCTTGCCTTTAAATTGACAAAAGAAGTTGGGACTGGTTCCAAACTAATAAACTGTTCCCTTTATCTTATCTTCCTGATTGTTTAAGACAACTCGCATCATGTCAGTGTAAATAGTTGGTATTATCAGAAGACATTGATCAACTTTTTGAAATGATGGATCCAACAGACAATTTCTTATCGGCGAATTCTTCAGTCTAGTTAAAAATTTTAAACTGGTTAACACTCGTTGATTACATCAAGGGCAAGTTAATTAAACTAGTTTTATATCTATCTTATCGAAGGAGCTTCTAATCCATTGACTGCACTTTACAGCTTCTTTGCCCAGTTTTGGATCGAATTTCATAACAACCTTCCTTTGATCTTACAATTATTTCCAACAGTAAATTGTAATTTGCTGTACAATGGTGAATGTAGAATAGTTAATTATAATTGAATTCACAATATACAGTAAATTATAATTTGAATGGAAAGAAAAACAGTGCGTAAATCTGAAGAATGATTATCGCAGAAACAAACTTGTAAGACTTTGAGAAAAAGAAAGTGCAAAAATTGGCCTACTAAGAGTACACAAGAGTAACAACAATGCGAGCCTTCTTTTCTCCTCTTGGATGCATGTGGCCATGCTAGTCGATCTCTGCGGGCTCGAGATGCAACCAACCTTGCTGCCACTGCTATTATGGCCAATAATTTATTGAGTGACTGCCAGGGCCGCACCCCTCTTTTATGCACGTCGTTTTATACAAGGTGATACGAAAATGTGCATGGCTTGGAAAAATCATTCCCCACACCAACTTATCTTTCAAATTTATTCTTCAATTTCTGTCAAAATTCAAAGTCAATTCTAATTATAAAATATAAAAATTGACTGAAATTTCTATAAATCCAACTGCCATAAAACTGCACAACAAAATTAACCAATACTAATAGTTTATGTTCTCCAATCTATCTTTGGAAATCACCTATCCACTTAATTTATAGACTCTGCTTTCATAAGGTTTAATTATGAAACGCAAAACTCAGTAGAATGTTGTTATAAGCGAGAAAAATTTATTTATGAACAATAAAGACAGAAATTCATTTATAGTTGGCTATATTTTACAATATATTTGTAAAAGAAAACAGAAATAGTTTTCTAAATACTAGAGTGAGAAAGTAATTAACTTATTCGTAACACTGAGCCTATTTTTAATTTATATTTTATAATTAAAATCCCCTACTACTTTCTTGTTTTCGGCAAGACTCCTTTTTTTTATAATCCTACAAATAATCAACAGTTGCCCTGTGGCATTTTTGACAACAGGTCCGAGCATGACCAAGGGGGGTGTGATGTCTCGAATCTTAAATTTTGAAATTCCTTTGGCTCTATGGCCAGTCAACTTGTTGCTCTTCTACTCCTCGTCTTTCCTTCGCTTTTACTTGTGTTCTTCTTTTTCCCTTTTTATGACTCTCGCTCCGATGCATTCGCAAAATTTACGACAACACGTACGTGCGTGCACACATTTACAGCTTACGGGCACAGGTTGCATCGACGAATTTTTCATACGCGTGATTTTGGCATTTTCTAGTTTCTTTTTTTTGGCACAGCGTGCGCGCACAACTATATAACCATCCGCTATATATCGCCGCTTGAAATATTGTGGGAGAGTCGTATTTCTGCTCTTATGAAAAATATAATATAATACAATGACCGAGCCTTTACACTGTTGCACCTTTATCTTTGACATGGAAAAGATATTTGTGCTGATGCTGTGTGTCCCCATTTTCGATTCTGTCAAATTGGTTACCTGCTCATTCTCTCTCTCGCCGCGCGGCATTTAAATCTCTTTGTGTGGCCATATATGACACTTGAACCATTCGCTCTTGGTGGTTTTCAGTATGTATGAAAACACTTCCTTTATGCTTAATGTTTTACATTTCTACGGGAAATTCCACCTTTGTGTCGAGTGGTAAAAGTGCGTTTCTTCCGAATATATTTCTAGGAAATTTTTTGACGTTAATCCTCATCTCTTTTAATACTTTATTCCTGATACAATCAATATGAGATTAAATAAAGATGAGAGGTCGATTTAAAAGCAAAAGAAAAAAAAATATATCCTTTAGAAATGATGTTGAAGAAAAATATTGTATGCGGGTTATTAATATGAATAATGTCTTTAAAATTTTTAACAATTTGCAATAAGATACAGTGAATAATGCGGTTATTGTATTTTTTGTGTCGTATTTTCTTGAGTATTTCTCGATAATGTGTAAGTAATTGCCATTTTTAGAATTTAGATTGCTCATTCTTATCACAGCATTCTTATCTAATTCACCAAGTGTCTCAATTAAAATATATTGATTAAATGTTGAAATGAAAGCAAGTGGGTATTTCATTAGGAGTCGACGCTTTAATTAATAATTAAATTAATGAACACGTAGTTTATAGTTAATTATTATTAATCAATATTCAGTATCTAACTTTCTATGTGTGCCTTTATCGGAAATAGGCACATATGTATAATTCTCGAGATTAAACCAGAAATAATTCTTTTTCTTGGTATCCTCGATAAAATAGATCGTTTCAAACAATTATTCATTTAGTGAGCAAATTGTTCGGATCTCCTTTTATGTTAATCGTTGATTGTACTTTCGTATACCCTTCTCTCGTCGTTTCCTTTTTTTATTTTAATCTTCAAGTATATATTATATCGCTTAGCTAAAAGGTGAATTTTAAAAACATCGGCGCCAGTCTCAGTTATATCGATAATCTCCCGAAAAGTTTTTGGCAGTCACGCAAACTATCGAATGGACAAATTCGCATAATAGGAGGCTCTATGATATACCCACTAAAGATGAATGCTATCACCCTTAGGGTGGTTGTTGGGGTGGACACTTGAATGGAGAGGGGATGAGTGCAGAGATAGTTGTATAGAGAGAGTGTGTGCGTCCGTTTTGTATGCAAGTGGGGATAATTGCAGAACGGTCTCGCTTTGCCCTTGCAAAGAAGTCTCAAGAAGAGATAAGGGCCCGACGATAACGATTGGGCCCCGCGGGAACTTTGCCTACGTATTACACACGATTCGCTTGAATATAAGAGTGCACAAATACTTTCGCATAAATATCACCTCCCTCCTCTCTCTCTGTTTGTGTGCAGACATTTCACATATTCGTTTTGTAAAATTTATACACCTTGAAGCTCTATCTACCAGTGTATATGTGTAATGAGCAACAATATTTTATATATGTCTATGTACTATGAAAGTTTTTAAAAGAAGGATGCAAGCAAATAAATTAGCATAAACCGATCACAGAGCGGAGATTTCCAAAGGCATGCCCAGCCCAAAGCACATCGGAGCAGCCTCAGGTGGGACCAGTGAACCAGAGCATCTAGTACATAAGACCTCTTTTTTAAAAGTACACCTGCACAATTTTTTCAAGTCCATGGATAAGCGCGAGCTTGTCCCATAACTGATCACCATTTTATTTTATGGCTTCTCTCTGTTTGCTCAAGTAAATATACTTATAATGTGTGATATAAATATTTCTTATTTGCTTCTTTTGCAATAAAATTGCATTACCACATGTGTAGAAAATCCTATTGAAAGGAAAGAAATACTCTCAGGACTCAAGAGAAGAATATATGTTTTATCCAAATTGAAGAATTGGAATTCGTGCAATTGAATTAAAATTTAAAAAATGTCAACAAGGAAGAGAGAATAAAAGTTAAATTGCATTCCGAACTGTTATTCTTATCAGATATCTTCATAACTTGAAATTCTATAAACATTTACAACGAATTTTTATTAATACACGAGTGCGTAATTGGTGATTTTTGAGGAAGGCAAAAAGCAGGTGGTGCAGTTAAGCATAATTAAAATACTTTGGAATAGTAGGTATGGTTGTCCAAGTTTTTACATGACTGGGTGGAGCGCACTCGACGACCGGTCCGACCTTCCTCGTCCCTCGCCCCCTTTTTTCTGGACTCGTCCTTTAACTTTAAATTGTATCTTAAACGGAACTATTTCATCATGAATGAGTGGTACTGGTGAACACATACGCGAGCACACAGGCGTGTAGATCATTTACAACATCCCAGTAGCTCTCTCGTCTGACTACCGGTATTCCTCTTTTCCTAACTAAGCGTGCAATGCGACCCAAAAGTAACGGTACGACGCGCAATCCTTTATACTTTATATACCCAAGTCGTATTGATTTGTAGAAATACACTGTGTATCCTACATATCTGTGACAACGTGACGGTCCCAGGCACTGCCGTTGCCTTGCCCGATCCACCTGCACCTTTACCAAACAATATAACGTTCCCAGCGTTATCATTTCTGTCAATACAAAAGCTACTATATGCAATGTCTCGGAAACATGAAAGTATACTGTTTCTTTGATTTCAATCTAGACTCCAATTTTATATTTCTCCCATTTATCTGAAATGGAATATTCTTAATTATTCACTATCGAAAATAATTCCCCAGCAAAGACAAAGGAAAATGCAAAAACTGTTGGAAAAATTCATTTTGACAAACAGAATAATGCAAAATTATTTAATATTCCAAGTTAAAAGTTTACCATCAACATTCTTTTTCATTCAATTATAATTTATGTTAATGGACAATTTTTTAATGAATGAATTCATGTTATACTAAGTGGATTCACTAATTAATTTAATGAAGATAATTAAGTTTGTATAATTTTCAATTTGAGTGAGAATATCAGTCATGAGATATTAACTGTAATTTTTTATTCCCTACAGTACTCATTCATAAAAGTTTATCTTGATTTTTAAATTTTTACTTTTTTTTAAACAATGAAATATTCTACTTGTCAAATATTGATTTTAGTTTCACGCCTAAAAGCACTAAAGCACCTGTAAATTGACGACTTTTGTTGAATTTTAAGTCCCTAAGATTTTAAGATTGTCAATGTTCCTATAAAATGTCAAAAATTTGCTACCCTGTTACCATTTTCGGTAGTAGTCTGGCCCCAATCCTTCTAAACTACCTGGTAAATTCAGCGCAAAATTCCCATATCTTGGAAACGATCTTTTAGAAATGAGAGGAGAAAAAAATGTTGTTTTAGGTATTTTGACGAGAGAGCCAAACTATAAACAGCTTTTCCAGAATCGGAAATAAATCGATTCTTTAAAGATCATAAATCTTTTTCTGTATGTTGCTTAGTTGAAAAAAAATATTCCACAAAAGAATCTCTTTTCCCTTCTTTTCAATATTTTATTGTTTCATAAAAACCTGAAATGATATATAAAAGTTTATTGCTGTCAATTCTTCGTTCCAATTACAAATTTAACATTCCAACTAACAACGTCGAGTTTTTCTGTCGTAAATCCTTTAAACCGGGATTTTTCATAGAAGGAAACCCGAAATACTTTTGTATTTTTATTAAAAGTTTTCTATACTTGTATGGAATTTTAAATTATTTTTTATATATAAGTTTTCTTTTACAATACGAGTATATCGAATCGGTTGAAATAAACAGTAAATTCGATATTGATAATTTATTTTAGGATGGAATTTGTTGCAGGTTAAAAACTTGTTGCCCTTATAAAATTGACTCTATTTATAACAGGCAGTAAAGCTTATGTAACAAAAATATATATATCTTTTTATGAGCATTCTTATTTTGGAGATTTTTAGTAAGCTCTCTCTTTCTCGTTTAACAGTATACGTTGATGTTCGAATTACTTTTCTTTACTTTTTATTTGCTTCGTCCCATCCTTCACTTTTACGGAAAGAACTGCGTGCGGAATTGCGCTTCGCAAGAGAGAAGCTTCATAGAAAGGATACATTTCACACATATGTGCTCACGTAGACACTTGTGATCGTTGCGCATGAGGTGCAAGTTGGCATGTTGGTACAAGGGGCTAATAATAAAAGGCTGTAATTTTGTTAAATTTTGCGTGGCAGACATTTACTCGCACATTTCTATATATAAAAAGCTGTTTTTTTAAACATCTAATTGTCCCTATTTTCCGTTTGAATGTAAATTATCTTTCAGATCTGAAAGGGACATACAAACGTTGACAGAAAACTAAAATTTCGAACTTTCGAACCAAATAAAATTCAAAAATTAACTGAAACTTTCTTACATTGCGATTTAGACTATTTTTCTCCGCACTCTCTAAATGTGAATCTAACAGAAGGTACTTTACAAACTGCGAATTAAAAATAACATCGTTTTTAAACCTGACGTATGTTGTAGTTTCACTAATGGCCCATTTGTTATTGGACGAGGTCTAAAACAATTTTTTAATTTACCAGTGACAGGATTCCTGTTACTGATAAAAGTTGAATCCAATTAATCATCTTGTCTCGGGTTCGACTATCTGCCATTCAGTGTGAAGTGACCAAATAAAACATACTTTCCCAAATTTTGACTTAAAATCATTCTTCATCTCTTTTTTTTGTGTATAAATCCTCACTCTAGACTATTTATTCGAGAGTTGTTAGATAATTCTGAGTAGACGAATAAATAATTTATTGAAAAAGTTTCAATAAATTGGGCGCAAAGGAAAAATATTTTGATTCAGGTCTTTATGTATAGAATCTAAAGGTGTTGAGCGAATAATTGTGAAAATTGTGTGCTGACAACTGCATGGCTATTATTCTTTAGAGGAACTAATCCCTTTTTTCAGCCTTTCTTGAGTAAATAAAACCCCAATAGGCACCTCTCGATCCGGAAATGTGTACTGAAGCCATTTTTCTTGCTCGAGCTTCTAACATATCCAAGTGACAGCTGTTGACAGTTATACCACTGACGTGCTCTCAAATATCACTTCGTAATTTTCTGCTCATCTGTGTAACAGGGATCATGTCGATATTAGATATTACAGAATATTTTATCAAGTTTTTACCAATTGGCAAAATTTTTTATTCTTGAAACTTTATTTCATAAGGTTAATCAGCTTGATGCTCTCTTTATGATCCGATTAGGTTCTTTGTTGTTCCGCACATTAAATTTACAAGACTTGACAATTCGCCATTTCATAATCACGTGTTTGCTATTATTAAAAGTCTTTTGTTTATCGCAAAGGAGATTGTAATTTCCGATAGGTCCCATTTTCTCAAGAGCCGAAGATCAAATCTGTTTTATTATACTATCGAGTAACTGTTCTGTATTTCATACTTTATGCACATTATACTTAATGTACTAGGCTTTATTTAGAACTTATAAATGTTACATTCAAAAAAAAGAAACACTGAAAGGAAAATTCCTCTTTTGCTTCAAAGAAACATCTTGAAATAAGATTATTTTCTACTGCGCGTGTAAATGTAGGAAACGGTTTGTTTTATGTTGGACTTGCGATACAATTACTATTCAATAAAGAGGATATTTATATTATGTTGAAAAAGGTTTGATTTTTGAAAGATGGATATGAAGAAAGAATTTCGAAATAACGAAATATACAGATAGTGCTAAAAGTTTCGGGGATTGCATTGTGAAGCTGTCTGTAGTTATTGGACGAGGGTCCCTTTTTCCCACTTTGGTCCTTGGAGGATGATTTTGCCTCAGCTCCTCACAAACATCTTGATATCGTGTGCTTAATGCGTTCGTTGAGGCATGAGTGGGCAAGAGTACTCGAAGAGGTGGAAGAATAGTTAGAGAATCTCGGTATGTAAACATGGTGCGAGTCGGACCTCACCAGTAGTGAGTGTCAACACGAAGTGATGAGTTTCACATTTTTACAGCTTCGATCATTAATAGTTGTCGTTTTGTTCTTATTCATCATCAGGTTTAATCAACCAAGAATTCAAGTATTTACCCAAGAAAAAGTTGATTGTCATTCATTTATTATTATTATTGAGAATTACAACAAGGAGAAAGAAAATTGAATATGTGCGTTAGCATCGTGATTGACATTTGAGAAGAACTATAAAAATAGATTACAGTTTGTTGAATTGAATGTTTCATTGATTACATAGACATAAATGTTACTTTGACTCGTACCACTCGAACAGACGTAATTTTGTTTGCCGCAAATTGGCGATATCAATTTGAATAATCCCAATTGAATAGTAATGTTAACTGTTTCATGGGACGAGTTTAGTTTTAGAAAGTGTTTATTAAATTACGCTTCTATAGTTGTTTGCAGATAACTGCATTTTGATTCGTAACGTAATATGTAAATTGTATTTTTATTTCAATATAAGTACAAACTGCGACTAAGTGGTACCCCACATTTTCTCAGTCGTTTTATTTTATACCTGATTGGCCAATGGGGGGTTTATTGTCTATTTAGTTGTTCAGGAATGATAAATTGATCGTAATAATATTTGAATTTCATCACTGGATTCATTTGAAGATAGGGAAAAAGGCGTTGATGAGAATCATTGAATACGTGAGAATATCACTGATCCCTAAATCTGTTACTTTTATAGTAATTTCTGCTTCTTAATCGGCAAATTTGAAATAGATCATGAGAGGAATTGATGAACATTGCCATATGTGTAAGAAAGTTGTTTTGCACGAATGAGTTTCGAAATAGCCAAGATTGTTTTCAAAACCCTTTCACACCCAGTACACGTGAGAATGAAGAGTGTTAAGTGGAAGGAGAGACCTCGAAGAAGACGACAACGACGAAGAACAACCTTCTTGCCCATGGCACATCGCTATTGTTGTAGGACCCTTTCAAAGAAGGGACCATCAGAACCAGACGATAGAAGTCTCGCTCCAACGAAGCTCACCTGACGCGTTCACCATCACGCTCTCTTGTATTCTCCCTTCTCAAATAAATATCCACTTTTTCTTTCATTTTCTCCAAAAAGTATCCATTCAATCTAGAAAGGTTCAATGATGGAAAATTATTTTCTTCTCCCCATGAATGATCGACTATTAAAAAGGTGTTCGATACTGGAAAAAAAGATTGAAAATTTTACTTGCCTTATAATGTTGCCAGAATGGGGGAATATTAAATTAACATAAATAGATTAAGGAATTTTCCAAAACATCACATATTTTCTGTTGAATTTGACTTGAATCTAATCTTAGAATCTCATTGGTCATAACTCAAGCTTGGTGGCTATGTTGAAATTGGACTAATTCTGAACAAGTCCTCTCTGAGATGCTTGATAATTAGTCTCAAAGGATCACGAAAAACCCAATTAGGTTGTACATCCATCAGTCTTTAATCGTGATGCTGCCGCACTAACGAATGATCAACTTTGATCTACTCTCCCAATGTGGAATTGAAGATTGTGGAAAGTTTTCTGAATAAATACTAGTTCAAATTGTTGATTGACGGTTTGAGAATATCGTAGAGTGTGCATACCTTTTCCTCCAAGATGACACCCGCTTTCACAAATGGCACGTTGATCGATAATTTCCCGTTACGGATCTTGAGGGCGGATCGGGAATAGTCACAACTATACTGTCATGTTAAATTCTCAATTCAAATGCTTTTCTTCCTACAAACTAACAGTTGCACAATATCTGCACTTTCGATTCAATAATTTCTGATTTAATAAAAAAAAAAACATACCATGAAAATTGATTTTAAATGTAATTAAAAAATTTTCTTTTTTTTGTTTCAGGTAAGAAACTCTCCTTCATGTTAATTGACAAACAAATTTTCAACAAAATACGTAAGTTTTTATCTTCATTATTTAAAAAAAATAAGAATACTTAGAATTTTTTTTTTTAAATTGAAATTTGATATAGTGACAAATTGAGAGAAATCTCCGCGAATTCACGATTTGAAATAAAAATCAATTTTATTATTTAATCGATTTTGTTCTCTATTCGGTGGCAATTCTTTTCCGTATATTCTTTTTATGCGACGTCAAATTTCGTTGATTTGCGTTGGAAGTCGTTTATATTCTTTTCGAAAACCAATTTATCCGCTTTGTCAGAACCAATAGGTCTGTCTGTCGTAGGCGTAAGTCCGTGTGTATGTTACTCGTAACTATGGTGGGATAAAGGAAGCTACCATATAGTTTGCTAATAAAAGTCTCCCTCGGTTTTATTAATTTTATCTTTCAAATTTTTATATATACATATATATCTTAAAAAGACGTTATTTATTGAAAGAAAATATATAAAGTAATAAATTAGAAGTTTTTTTGAATTAAAATATATGCAATTTGTAGAAATGAATACAATAAGTTATATTGGTAAATTGAGACATGTGCCGAAAATTTTAACACCATTTCACAGAGCACATCTGAGCGATGCCGCGCAATGCCTTAGCCTCTATTAATGAGTCGATTTTCTACGCTCCCCCCTTTTTCTTTCAACTCGTTTTTTTCCTGAGGTTTCTTTTTTTTCATCCTTGAACGCGTCTCTTACCCACTGGCACTCTTTTGCTCGTTCGCTTCTCGGCATCTCGTGATGCTTACTTTTCTTGCTTTCTTTTGTTGCCTCGTGTGTTCCTTCTGCTTCTCTCAGCCATGCACGTATATCCACGATACGGGTAAACAACGAAAGATTATGAGATATTGTTTACGAGAACAAAAAGTATATGTATCTTGTCAATAAAAGTCATTTTTGAGGAGAAAATTGAGTGCAATTATAACAATAGAAATTGATTTTAACGTGTTGCAGACAAAATTTGTGTTTCAAAATTCGTTACATATTCAATGCAGGTGCAATATTTCTTTTATTTATTATAGGAAATTGTGTATTACAAGAAAAAAATATTGGGTTGATGTGTTTGTGAAAAATTTGTTTGGCCAATCAAATATCAATAAAATATGTTTTGTTGGCATAACAAACATCCGTGTATATTTAAATTATTCCAGTTTAACAACTGTAATGTTTCCAGTTAGAGGAAATGGAATGCAATTAAATTCCGTTTTGAAATTAGTTCTTTCATATATAGTTAAATTGAATAATTTTTCAAAGTTCATTGAAAACGTTTAAATAGTAAAAGATTAATATTGCCATGATGCATGTATGAAATATAAGCAAATAAACTGGTAACTATACAGGAAGACGATTATAACTGATCTATATATTAAAGCGTGAGTCATTGATTGGCTTTTTTTTATAAAAATATCACTCATATTTTGCGCAAGTTTCATTTTCACATAAAAGAGTCATAAAAAATTCCTAAAGAAAGTTATATTCTGTTAACAGCTTTCAAATCACGAATAACCTTTATAACAAGACAAATACTGATCGTAATTTATACTTACTAATTGCACGTTTATATTTATATACTAATTGCTGAGAGTGTATAAGAACTAGATCTCGATTCTCGATATCAGGGAACCAGTAATTGTCATTTAGCCAAGAGAGTAGAAAACTATCATCAGAAATATTACCGCGTCAATTGGATTATTATGGAGAAAATGATAGTTGTGAATATGTTGACTGCTGTAATTTTCTCAAATAAGACAGTTTTTTGGTTTATATTGATACAATTCGTGTGAAATATTAGGTGTTCGCTAACTAATTTCGCCTCAGTTATGTACAGATTTTCTAACTCGGCACAGACAACATTCGTGCTGATGCGATGTTGCAGTTGTGGGAAGAAGAAGAAGAAGGGATATATAACGGGGCTTTAGATTCCCTCTTCTGCATTATTTTCTCAACGCTAAAAACTTTAATGCAACGAACCCATCATGGTATGAATCAGTGGCAGAAAGCGGGCACGAGTATATTTAATAAAAATCTGCATCGTCTACCGACGTAAGCTTCATTATAGAAAATTACAGCACTTGATAAAATAACTATAAGTATGAATGTAGTCACGCCACTGTTTGATGCCTAAATTGTTATCGATTATGACTCTTAAATTCTTTTTTCAATATATTCCTCAATTTAAACATGATTCTTTTTAATTTCATCAATTTTCTATATGAAATCATTCTCCGATCTCGAATATGTTTCTTCCATCAAACTCTCATTTCTCTGTCAAAAATTGATTGTTGAAAAGATTAGAAGAATTCGTTTTTAATTTTCGTCCAATTTATATCAGAAAAAAATTTTGGGAATTGAAGTTAAGAAGTTAATTTGAAAAAAAGTTTAAAATATGGGTTAAAAAAAGGAAATAAAATAATTACTTTTAGAAAGCTTTGTCCTGCCTGTATTTCTAACTATAAAAGGAATGTGTATTTATAAACAAGCAAACATTCCTGTCATAATATTTTTTCCATGCGGAGAGAAATTAACTAAGAATTTCGTTGTAAACTTAAACTCATATATGAGTTAGTGTTTTGTTTCTAATTAGTTTTATAAAAATAAATTCTTTTTATTTTGGATATTAATTGTTTGTGTGAGTACAAAAATTAATTACGAAATCCTATTAGAAAATACGTGGAATTTATTTATTTTTACATGAAAGAGAACTTTTTCCTTATAAACAATGGACGTTTGTGCCATTTTAGACAAGAAAAATATATCTCAAAATAAGACAATTGGCTTCATATAAATGCTGAAATAAATAAAAATTTACATAATTATTACTTAATTGACGGAGTCGAACCATTCGTCTCGTTCAAAGTTGTTAGTTATTACCTATATGTATTGTGGAGTATAATTATCTAAATCCCACTTGAGCAATTTATAACTAATCAATTATACAGTGTCAATCATTTACATATTCCGATATTTAATAGTTGTGCTAGAGGATTTTTTCCAATATTAACAAATATTTATGGAAATTGACAATTTGTTCTTTTCGTACAATTAAAGTTGATTTGTATAAGTATTATTTATTGTTATTATTATTTATCGCACTAGTATGTATGTGTTCCTTCCGGGACGAATATCTTTCTTCGTCAAAGAAGGTGTGAACTAACGCGTAAATGCACCTGTGAGTTGAAAAATGTCTTCCTTACTCCAGTACATTAGAATCGAATATACTGAAAACCAGGAAATAATTGCTTCCTTTCTTGCTTCTTCTTTTATGCATTCATTTAAATAGAGTTTTAGATTGATGCTTCTCTGGTCAATTGATAGAGAAAGTGGTCTAAGTCATGTCTACCTTTTTTGGAAAATTAACTCATTTGTAAACCGAATTAAATCGCGCCGTATATGTGACTTGTGCAGAGCCCCTATAATTGGGAATGAAAGTTGTTAGTGTTAACTAAATAAAATGAGTGTCCGAGATCTGTCTGTTGACAATAACAGTTCGTTAACTTGTTTGATTTAATGTCTCTTATACAAAAGTCGAAAATATAAAAAGAATAAAAAAAAAGAAACATCGCGCAACATATTGTTGCATTTATTTGTTTTTTGAATTTAAATTCCATTGATTGAGAAAGTTGGTTCAGTAAAAGTGTTTTGATGAATAAACTTGATCGATTTAACAACATTCTTTCAATTTAATTTGATTTTTACAGAAATACTGGTTTTAATTAACGACATTTTCTTTTCGTTTTAATCAATCAAATATTTATATGTTGACGGTTTAATTAAAATCGTATGTTTTCGTACATTTTACGGGAATATATTCTTTTTCAAATTGAAAATTATAATAACACTTTCAAAATATTGAAATTAAAATTACAATGTAATCAGTTGTGTGATAAAACCTCTGTTATGGAAGCTGTCGGAAAAATTAGTACAAATAGTAGGTAAAGTTGTTGAACTGGTTTTTACTTAGACGTTTCTTTGCTGTTAAAAAAAAAGCCACGATGAAAATAAATACATGGAGTTAATTCACGTGACATAAAGCAAACAATTATCATCGCTAGAATGATCACTAAAAATTCGATTAGTAATTTTTCCCGCAAGAAGTTTATTTCTAAGAATGAAGAAAAGTTAATATATTTACTCTTTTTGCTGGTTTCTTAAATTAAGCATTGAATTAAAATTGAAAGAATCAATTTAAAATGAAAGAATCAAGTTTCTTATAATTTGAAGACAATTTGCGCTTAATTATTACAATGGACATCTTAATCGAGTGTAGCATTGAAGAGCTATCAATCAATCCTTGTTTTGATGTCACGCAAAGTGTATCAAAACGTCAGTTATGAGATTTTAATTAATGTTTGAAAGTAACGATGACGAAGAAGGTGCAGATAGTCGGGTCTTGACCGCAGATCCGTCTGAGGCAAACTGACTGGGCACTTGACAGTCTTCTCTTGGCAACTTAAAGTTTCGAACCGCAAGCAGAGGGTTCTTGACCTTCGACTATCGTCCTTTCTAATATCTCCGAGCTCCGCCCGCGCAAAATAAGGTATTTCACATAATATAAAAAGCACACGTACTTATCGGAAAACGGTAAACCCTTTCCCACTTGAGATCTCGTTCCTTTAAGGATCAACGACATCTTTGAGATTCTTGAAAAAATATTCTTCAATTTCTTTCTTGTAATTGCAACTGTTTAATGATTATCCGCTATCAATAGGTTAGATTCAAAATATTCCGAGATCAAGTTGCACAAGAATATCTAATTATATCTTTATTCCATCTGCGCAAAGAAATTCTTTTTAAGTGATCCGATGATACGAGACGATTTTTTCCGCTTTTTTCAACAGGCGTTACGTCTTTAGAACATTCTAATTTTATGTAAATGCAGGTTTCCTTGCACTTCATGTTGATCACAGTAAGTGATCAGTCGCATGATTTATGCTCTGCAACATTTCTCTTGCTCTTCCAGAGCATATATATTCTGATTTGTACTGCACTGTAAGTTCTTTTACCACCACCAACATAAATCATTTATTTTTTTCAAGAATTTCTTTCCCTGACAAAAAAAATCTGCTGAACATACATAACATTCTGTTACCTCCATACCTGTCGGCCGACTCTTCGAAAGTAATTAATTTAGCATCGCACACCTTTTCAATCCTTCAAACTCGTTCTTTTTTATTTGCATTACAATTGTCCAAAAGAAATCTTTCATCTCTCGGCTTGAAATTCGTCCAAACCTCGAAAAAAAATGAAAAAAGATTATCTGTCACTTTTTTAGCAAAAGTGACACTTGTGGTGGGTTTTTTTAAGAGGTCGTTGTACTTTTCTAGGATCTTATATGTAAATGATAGGTATATCTATGTTAATCCATAGTCCCTCTCCTCTATACCTGTGTTTCAGAAATTGAACCAAATCTTTCTCCACTGGCCTTGTTTGGGTATTTTATTATAATGATCATAACGTGTTTTCGTTTATCATTTTCTTCAATCTAAAAACAGTGTTTTTTACATTCTTATTAATCTCAACTTATTGTATGTATATTCTTTCCACTGTGGTATATCTGGGGTTAAGAGAGTATTAGGCGTGGCGGTTACATTGATTCTTACAGCGAAACATATTAATTGTTTCGCTGTTGGACTTCTAAACGCGCTTTGTTTTCATAATTGAAAATTCATACCTCAGACTTATAATCCACGTATTGTAGAAACTCATGCCGATCTCTCTAATTTAAGATATGATTGTTTGGAAAAATAATGATCTTGCATGAAACTAGATCATTGGGTATTTATTTGTTCATTTGACACAGTTGTTGATTATTTTCGAGTCGTTTTCGTGTTAATAGAGTCTTCTCAAAAAGTATTGATCCGCTCGTCAGTTTTTACGACTCCCCGTGGCTAATTAATGGCTCATTATGAATGCAATACACGCGCCTGTTGTCATTATTCACCATACACATTAGTCTATCATGTTCGTTTGTTGTTTCTGTGTCACGAATCCTAATGGTCTTTTATACTCGCGATTATATATGGTTTGACGTAATTTCGCAACTAATTAAATAAACGATTTGTATTTTAGCGATTTTAAGTTTATATTGTTTTTTGCCTTTGGCAATTTCTCAGTTTTACTCACAAGACTTATACTTTGCCCAAGACATTACATCTTTAGGGTGGCATACGAATCGAGGATAATTCGTTCAGACTAACATTCTTTAAATTACACCTGCGCCTCCTTCATTTGAATAATAGACAAATGTTCCTGGAATCGTATAACCATCAAGGGGATTTTTGACGGAAGTGCTCGAGTAAATTCCAGTAGGATGTCTTAAACGATAAAATCTGACATGCATTTTAGATTTGTTGCGATATTAATTAGATGTTTACAAGGCTCGTTTGTGAAACAATTGGGGATGACCCTTTTTTCTATATTGTATACTACCGTATCTTATTTAATCAACGTTTTTCTTTCCTTCTCTTTAAGATTTAAAAAATATTCTCAACGAGAAAGGTTTTATTGATGAAAATCTCCATTGGCTCACGGTTATGAGGATAAACTCATTGTTTGATGATCTGTGTGATTCAAAGGTATCGTATCTTTCCTGCTTAGTCGTGGCTCGCCTCAACTTGGCTTCCAAGATCGAAAGCCAAGAATTTTGCCCGTTGCCTTTTCAAGAACCATCCATGAGAGAAGTTCTATCCTTCATTTTATCTTGAACGCAACAGTTTGAAAATTCACCGCGACGCTTGGCCATTGTTAATCGTGATTGGCTATGGTTAAACATTTGGCCCTAACATTCGCTGCTGCCGTGCCGGATATTAGAGAACATGCACCACTTCAAGAACTATTAATTTAGAATATCCTATCGCTTGCAACAATTAGTTTCACGTCTGCAACAAATTTTCTGTTCTGTTCTGCTCTTATTTTATTTCACTCTAATAAGTTTTGGTCTGAATGTTCGCCTCAAGATTTGCAAATTCATTTATTTTTGTCCTCGAATAACATTGAAATTCGATTACCTAGAATAGTGAGAGAGCTAAAAATATATATCTGTTTAAAGACACGAAGCCGGGTGTTAAAAGGGCAAAGACCTCAAATGAGTCTTTCTGTTGGAATGGTCAACTTCCATAATTCCCTACTGTGCTGTGGCAGTAACGCTGACATTTCGTTAACAATTATATGTAACTGCTATGACTCAGCCATAACGTACGACGCAGTAACCAACCTCCAGCAACTTAAACCTTTAGTCCACTCTGTCTGTAAAAAAAATTCTAGAATAGGGGTTGGAGTGAAGAGAAGCGTTCATAGAAGGCCGAAGAGAATGAGAAAAGCGAGAGAATGATGACGACACGAAAAAGAAAGAAGAAGGATAAGAAGAGAACGGACTTGGACAAAATATGTAAATCCTCGACTCTCGTCGTGGTTGGCGCACAAAACTGACGAGAACATCTCCTAGGGGCCTGTTTTGCAAAACTACGCAAATCCACAATTATCGGCTCTTTCTTACTTTCCCACGCAATCCTTAAATACTACACGGAAATATCGTTTAATAGTACTACAAAAATAACTTCAAATTTTTGTAACAGGTGTTTTGCATGTAAAGTTTGGAGAAGAAAAGTATGCATTAAAAAAGGGTTCAAAGGATATTTAAAAATAGGTGAAACGTTTTTTGGTAATTTGGTTCAGGTTGGATTCGATTTTTACTGTTTTGAAAATAATTTGATGAAAAATGGAGGAATAAATGTTGACTAAACATTTTTATTGAAATGCATTTCATGGTAAATCAAATGCAAATGTTGAATCCTTGTTGATCGTTATCCATCAATTTTGATTTCGAGGTGGCATTGGTCATGCTAGAAAATCCTAAAATAGTATATTTTATTACTCTAATATCCTAGAGGTCATTATAATTCATAAGTTTATGACAGCTTCGATTTTTCAATAATCGTATTCACTTTAACCAGCAGTTAAAAATGACATGATCTTTATTTTCCCCAGAGAAATACCGTAATGGGAACTATCACTGCATCGCAGCATATTCTTGAGGAATGCAACATTAATATTTATATTCACTTAGGGATAATTAAATTCCAAATGACCAAAGGACTCTCAGTAAATATAATATAATATGATAATAGTCAGTCACTCATCTTTTGTGTCCATATTTTCTTCTTTGGATATTTCCACGTAGAAACATTAATTGAAATTTAAGAATAAATTTAACTTTCTTGATTTCTATTTAAGAAATAACTGAAAAAATATTCCAGCCTCTTGGCTTGTCATCTTATTGTTAATTTTACTCTTCAATTAACGATGAGATTCGCTTTTATTATTGTACATTACAAATCCAGTACAATGAGTTGGCAAAGTGTTTCGCACATCCAAAAGAATTCTACGGACCACCAACTCCGCAATCTTTTATAATAAAGAGCGATAGAAAAAACAGAGAAGAAGAAGAAGAAGAACGAGAGGAAGAACAACAAAGTCCACATAAGAGCAATGAATTCCAAAATCATGCGCTTTGATTGTGCGTTCTTCATTTAAGATATTTCAAAGACAAACAGAATTTAATTCCATTTCTTGATGTATTGTACTTTTGCGAATTGTAAAGGATTCATGAAACCTGTTGGCAAAAAAGACTGAAGATTTTTAATAAATATTAAGATCTACTTTGATTGTACAATCATTGCTATAATCTACAATATTGTAGATCCTGTGACTGGCATATTAGAAATCTCCATATCAACCGCATAAAAATCCGTTTACAACTGAAATCATTGCACTTTAATAAAGGAAATATACGATTCAAGATATAAATGAAGGCAAAATTGGTTGTATTTTTCCAAAAGGATAATTAAAATTTGGACAATGTTTGCGGGTTAATTTATTGAGCTTCTGCGTATAGTTAGTCAGTCATATTTCACTGTGTGTAAATTAGAATGAGATTTGGCGGGTTTTTTTCTTTAGTTAACCGGAGTACACTTTGAGGCCGGTAAAAAGCGACAGTTTACAAACGAAGGAGCATTAATGACCCTTGCCGTACGTTGCCATAAGGCTGTAACGCGTATCGTATAACTGACGCAACTTTCTCTCGGAAGCTCGGAACTCGATTGCATCGAGGTCCACCATGGTGTATGGTATGGTGTGGTTGGTTGCCTGCATACTTGCCTTCCTGACTGACCAGAGCCTGATATTTATTACATTCTGTACCACGCGATCGCGTCCAACAACTAGTTTATATACTTTATACTCCCGCGATTTTAGATCCTGTTTTTATTTTCAATTTCATTTAAAAGGTATTCTCGTAAAATTCACGCATTGCGACATAAATGATAGACTTTACATTCAAGTTATCTTATATTGTTTAAATAACATTCTTATTGCGGATTGAAATTCTTTCTTTACATCTGAAAAAAAACTTGAGGATTTCGATGTGGGTTTATATATTATTTTAATATTAACACTATATCGAATATGTAAGAATTCGAAGTGGCGAGCATATGCGGGAATTGCGTGACACAAACTCCGAGTTTTGCCTTTTTTTTTTCTTTTTTGACCGTCTGTGAAAATAAAACACAAGATCCAAAAGCACTCGAAGCATCTCGTTTATTATGCGTATAGCATAGCTTGTGATTGACACCTGCTTCAATCGAACAAAAAGAAATCGTTTTATATTGCTGTGGATGAACCAAACCAAACATTGATATATCCTTTCGATTTATCGATTTTGCTAAGTGAAATTTCTCTTATACTCGTATCTAACATCTTTAAAAGTTGTCGTTTATTAATTTAACATGTACACTTTGCATAAATTGTAGGTACTTTAACAGTATGGTATTAATTAACAATTATATTTAATTAATCACATGATTAATTATGCATCAATAGTTAATAGACATATTTTCATATAATAATTGATCAATTTAGACCAATCAAACAAGAACTTGTTGACCAAGGTTTTGCTTTTTTAATTTTGTTTCATGTTTTGTAATCACTTTTTTTTACCGTGAAACCGTTTTCAAGTTTAAAGACCTGTATCTCGCGTGTTTTCCTTAAAATTCCGTGATACTTTGTTTACGTGTTTAATGGTATTTAAAAAGTCTTGCAAGTGTTGCATGTTGAAAATAATGTACAATTAACTGTATGATTAGGAATAATTATCATTTTATGTTAAGTTTTTGGTAATAACATTATTATGACCTTGTGACATGAGTCTCTTAGTAAAAAAATCAAGTTCACATATTATTGAGGAGTTCTGAAAAATTGTGGCGTAGCCGGTAGCATTGGCGGCCCTCTTTCAATTAATAACGTGATCACAGGTTGTTGGTATCTTCGTCAGACAACCCCTCCCCCTACCGCCTTTGCCATCGCTTCTCCTTAACCCCCTTTCACTCCTTCTGAACCAACTCGCCTTTTTCTTATTTCTTTCGTTTTCTCTTTCCTATACACCGCTCGTTTTAAGTTCACCATATACGAACTTGCCAAACAATTTTATTTCAAAATCCTTCTACTTCCTCAATTTATCCCTTTTCTCTCAAACTAATGATTTTACTGTTTCTTGTTGCACTCGAAAGTCGAGATATTTTTTAAATCCCTGTATAGGAGAAGATGAAAAATTTGGCAAAAATCGAGGAGGGCCAAAGGAGATGTGGTGGAATTTTGTCGATTATTTTTTGTTTGCCAGCAAAAAGAGAACGGCGACTCTCAAGCGACAAAAGAACAAAGGGAACAATAATGACAATAAAAAATGATATAATAGGACAAATAGGTATGGCCGCAGAGCGCTTGTGTTCGCGGCCGAGGACGTTGGGACCGCGGAGACCGTTTCGAGAGTGCTCGGTCGGGGATCAGCGGATCGGATCGCGTCGCCCAGCGGGGGTTTCTCTGGGTCATGCAGGAGAGTCCCATTCTTTCATATACTCCATTCCCTCGACCTGTCTCCTCTCATGTCCCTCCCCTAACGGGGATCCCCCTTTTTCTCTATGAGGGGTCGCCTTCGGTGCCTCCATAGGCCACCTTCGGTCCGGACGACCGCCTCAGAGACTAATAGCTCGCTTTTAACTTTACTCCACACACGACTGCTCTCCCCCAGTTATATTCCACCGAAATCTTTTTAAGAGTTTCTCATAAATTACGCAACACTTGTTTTTTTTCTTTTCTTATTATACTTGTTTCCAACCACACTTGACGTCAAAAAATTACACCAACAATTGCACGAAGGTTTTCGTCTTTTTTTCTATAATCCGTTCACTGATGATGGGGAAAAATTAGCTTGGTCTTGTTTTATTGAATAAACATGATTTACATATATGTTTACAAAAAGGCATAATCTGAAATAGCTTGCTTTTAGCAAAATTAGTATCGTTTTAAGTGTTTGAGTGATTCTATCGAGAAATAGTTAATGCGGAAAATTGCGACTCAAATGATAAAGTGTATGGATGTAGACCTTTTTACTTAAAGAGTAACACCCCGAGGCGAGTAATAATCCTCAAAGGAATTGCTGTTTAATGATAACGTTCAGGAAAACTGGTACAGTTGTTGGAATCTTAATCTTCGAGGGCAAAAAAATTTTGTAATATAATTTTAGTTGAGTTATAAAATTGATAAGCATGAAGTTTAATATTTGTGCATTTAGACATCAATTTTTACGTTCATTCCGTTACAATATTAAGTGCACAGTAGCTGAGTAATTATATTAATAGTGTCAGAGGAATTCAACATTTTTTCACTATTAAGACAAAGAGCCAATATTAGAAAGTCAAGAGCAAAAGTTTGAAATTAAATTTAAAATACACTTTTTGCAATATTTAAGAAATCGAAGATGTAACGATATATGGGGTTATGATTTTTTTTCCGTTGCACATATATCGAGGATGTATAATTTGAAAAAAATGAAAGAAGCCCCTTAAGTTCTCATCGTGGTCACATACATGCGCAGCAGTCTATATGGTTTTTCTGGTACGACAGGATACGAGAGTATTGGATTATAAAGAACGGGTCGTTCGTGCGAAATGCATTGTGACCACAAAGTCGGGTCAAATGTCCAATATAGGAAGGATGTCAGGGATAATAGCCATGAAAGGATCGAGATTTGTCAATTTGTACCTTTAAAAAAATGCGCCAAGGCAATATATCAAATTGATTGAAAAATTAAAAACAATAGTTAATCATTTTTAGGGGTAATTTTGTCTTTGTAAAATATTTCACTCGCTTTAAATTCTTCAAACATTGATGATAATGCATGTATGTGTTTAGTATCTCTTTAAATGCCCAAATGTGAAGAAGACTTAATTGGTACAGTTAAAGGAAAGGAGATATTCATTAAACTTAAAAGAGTACACTTGTAATCTTGTATTCGCTATACAAAGTTGCAATTTAATATCTAAAAACATGCATATATAGAGAGACTCGAAAGCCCGGATTATTACCAAGTTGAATATAATAATAACCAAATAATGCGTGGTTTAAAAACGATTGCCCGCTATGGGGAATAACGTTAAAAAAAAAAAATTGTCAACGTGGTGCAATCAAAGAATGCGAATGCTGTGATTATGGAATGTCTTGGTACCATTAATTGGTGAACGGTGGCTCCTTAGATTTTTAAATTATGACCCGTCGGGAATCATAAGTTGTTCACAAATATGGTCGAAGACACCGTGCGACCCTCGTCAGTGTGTGAAACTCGTTCGTTGAATATAAGCATCCACCAACACAAATTAAACAGACGCACCCAGGGAATTTTTTTTCTTTAACTTTTTACACTTCTGTGGGGCATTCATAAATTTTTGCTTTGCATGTACAACAGTTCTTCCGTAATTATTGGAATTTCTGTTCTCCATTTTTCAAATATATACCTGTATATATAGGAAATTGATTGATTAGGTTGAGAAAATTATATGCCCCATAGGATATAACAGTTTAAAATTATTCATCAAAATATTGTTTAATATTCATATTCGAAGGATCGTTTTAAAAAGGTGTATTTTATATATAATGCTGCTGGAGAAATATTATATTGAAAGAATTCATTGCAAATTCTATATGTGGGTTGAACATAATAAATACCAGATGATACAAATAGTTACTCTAAGGAATGTTACATTGAGTTCCTGGCATAATCTTGGAGAATAATGTGGCCTTGGACGGCATGATAGATCGGTTCAACGAGTTCACGTGGTTGGTAGCTTGGAATGAATCGTGAGAAAGTTCATTTTTCGATGTATCTCCATGCGTTATGCACTTTATTGAATTCACAGTCACGTCTTTGCTACGTATGTGACCAATCACGAAAGTGAAGGTTAAAGACAGTCGCATAGTGATTAGATTCGCGACAGTCATTCCATGCAAATATATATATGCTACTTTGATTCTCTTCCCGTGAAAGAATGAGGAGTGAATTATGTGTCAACACAATAGGATACAAGTAGCTCGAAACTGCGAAAATACTTGGAAAACGCGTGCTAAGCATATATTGTCTAAGACACTTACACGACAACACTGTTAGAGAGGAATAATAATTTCTTTGAACAGGTGTCGTGTCTGGAGGAATGGGACAAATTAACTCTTACTCGGAATGTTCATTTTATGCATACATTTTTCTATTTACTGTGCATTGTTGAAATGGTTTCAATTCACACAGTTGCTTATTGGATTAATTATTGGCAAACGAACTCTCTCGAAGATAAGGGCAATCTTGTATATAAAAAAATTGATCAGGGCATCAGATTTGTTTTCTTTTTTTTTGCTTTATATCGATACATTTTAAAAGTGGCATGTCATTGTGACTGTTGGAAGAAAATATAATCGTTTCTGTGTGTGTGTGTGTGTATTTGTGGAACGGGAGATTCATAAGGGCCGCTGAAGAGCATTCGCGTCAAGTTGAAGCCATAGCGCCATCTTTATCCAACCCGGTGGTCGTTTTGATTCTTTTTTGTGCCAGTTTTGGTCAGGCGCGGCAGTCACTATATTGGTTTGATAATTCGAATAGGAAATCAGGCACCAGACAGAATGAATAAGATCGGCCATCTTCCTTTCAGGTTTAGAATGCATACTGTACACCTGCGAGGATACTGAATCGAGACTTTACAACCCAATGCTTTGAGTATGTGGGTTATACCTGTTGTTTGATCTCCTTCATATGATAAGTTGGAAACGAGCCAGGTCGATGAATCCTCCTTTTCAGATTTCATTCTCAAATTAATACATCAGAAAATGATGTGTCTTGGGACAATGTCACTTGTCTTTGGACAATGTCGATAAATTTATTCATTCACCCCGTATATTGGGATTTTTCAATTCAAAAACTTGTTTTGACATCCTTATAATCATGAACGTTTTCTGCTTTTAATTCTCGATTAGGTTGTTAAAGTTTTAATGTGGACTAATTTTCATTGCGGAAGATTAAGAGATATTGAGAGTAATTTTCCACTTTAGAATATCAGATGACATTTTTCTTATATGCATATTTTACTCAATAAGAACGGATTTGAAAATTAGTTTTCAAAGTGTCATTTTTAAGTAAACCTGTCTATTGGGATTACGTGGGCAAGTATTGGTATATATTGGATCTGAAAAAGGTAGACACGGGAAGGTTGTTTCTTTCGTTTCGTTTCGAAAGAATTCTTAGCATGCTGTGCCGAACTGGATTCAATATAAAACTACCAATCTTATATTTCTTTCTATAAATCCCCTAGAAATGTAAGTTCTTCTTTCATAAAAACTGAACAGATATTATTTTTCATTATTCAAGCAGAACAGTTTTTAAATTAAATTGTTGCAAAATTGCAATTTTTTTCTAAAATTTTTAAACACAAGGAATTAATTTGTCGTAACGGATGATAAAAAGTCTTCTAATAGTACTAATTTCTTCTATGATCGTAATGGGAGTAGCTCCCTTAGTACGCTGAAAAAATTTCTCCTACCGGTTGAATAACTGGTTTTGTGTCCTGTCATAAAAAAAGATTGGTTGAGCTTGTCATACAACAAATTGTCATACCGCAAAAAATTTATCACATATTAAATCATTTTTATTGTTTATCCTTTACTTATTTTCAAGCTTCATAATCTAAAATTTCCAGACAATACTATTTTTAAAACATTTATTTAGTTTTCAGTAAAACAAAAGACTTGTTATATTGATTCTCTACTTATTTGTATAAATAATTATACACATAAATACTTTTACATGCTTTATTGCTGTGGAGTAACCCTTTCAAAAAGGTCAAGCGAGAAATGTGGAAGCACTGAAAAATGAGATTTGCACTAGTGCAATAAATAAATTTGCTATATAATTATAACAGTTTCTAAATATGTTAAAAGAGGAACCTTGAAATAATTTCTTGTAAGGTACATGTTAACATTTCTTCGTTAACATAAATTAACAACTTGAAAATGTTTTTCCTGCGGTCAAGCGACAAGTTCATGTAACTGTTATCAATTTTCAAATAATTGAAATTGACACTTTATCTGTTTTGAAATGTATAGGATGGAAAAAAAATTCTTTGTTCACATTCTCATCTTCCTTGGAAAATAAATAACTTGTAGTTAAATTATCTTATATCTTTTTTTCTTTTTTTTTCAGTAAAAATTGTAAATTCGATAATTTAAGTCACCATAATTTCCCATTTTTCGAACTTCATAATGCGCTAAACAATCTTGAGGGAGGAAATAAAGAAAAGATATACCAGTTTTTTAATGGAATTTCAACGTACCTTTCTTCGGTTCTTTCTGTGAAAATTGAAAGAGAAGTTGAGAAACTGAATCCTATCTGAAAAACAATTATGATAAGACTAAACGTGGCAAGTGTTGTATAGTTAGGGTATGATTAAAATACGACTCGGGGTTGAAAATATGAACAAGGAAAAGAGTTTCTCTAATCTAACCTTCGGATCAGACGGGAATATAGTAAACGAAAAATGTCTGACTATTTCAGGTTCTAGACCCCTAACCACATAACGATTAGCTTCGGAGATTTACAACTATTTCGCATTTTTCCCGTTTCGTTTCTTTGAATCCTGCGGTGACAGCCAATGACTGAAATAGCATAACGAATGTTATAACAATATTTCATCGATCTTTTAGCGCGATAAAAGTTGGATACATATATACGCTTGACATCCTCGTCCGTCTTTTCTTGGTTCCTCGATCAATCTTTAATCTTTTCGTTCTAAATTCTCGATCTTCTTTTTTTATTATTATAATATTTTTTTTTCTTTTTTTGAATGATGTAACGTCCAGAGAATTTTTTCTTATCGATCTTGTATAAAAAGAAATTCAGGAGTTAACTACACGTGTTATGAAATAAATTGTCAACGATTTTAGTTAAATCCGAGATTAAAAGTTTTGCTAACAACGTCTAGACTACTGATCAAAAGATTTAATTTTAAATTGTGAAATAAAATTTTTTGAAAATAATTGTTTATTATTTGCTAATTTTTTGCACTTGTTTAATTGAATTTTGTTTTGTTTTCCCACAGGTGCGTGTAACGGTACTGGACAAGAACGATGTGGCACCTACTTGGGGACCAGAACCTTGGAGATTTGAAGTTTCTGAAGAAGCACCACCAAACACAATTGTCACAGTGTTGAAAGCACACGACCCTGACACAATCGGCACCTTAACTTACACTCTGGTACCAAATAGAAAATCCGAAAATGCAGAAAATAATTTGCTGGAAAACAAAATTGATAGTCCCTTTAAACTCGATGCTACTACTGGTCAACTTCGTTTGGCGGAGGCGCTCGACCGAGAAACAAAAGATAAATATATTCTTCGGGCTCGTGCTGACGATGGAGTGCAACACACGGATATCACCTTAACCATTGTGGTAAGTCTCAATTTATTATACACATGAAAAACGTAAATTTTCCATTGTTTCTTCCTTTTTCGCCTGACTTATTTGTTTTATAAATATAGGAAGAAAATCAATACATAATATTTATATAGTGGAATTTATTCTACAGAAACACAGCAATCAAATCTGACCCTTTATACAAGATTTGAATTTCTGATAGGCATATAAGATGTAAAATTGTTTTGACTTCTTAAGAGATCTCTTTATTCAGCATCATTGATTGGGGACAATTTGTTATCTCATTGATGTCACAGTTTCTATTCAAGTCGATTTTAGCAACGGAAACACTAAGTCTGATTTATGATTGGTTTCGCTTATCAGCTTGAGATATCTTTAGCATTAGTGATCAACGTTATTTTCTATATTCGAATCGATGTGAGATCAAGTACAAGACCTACTTAAACGAATCGTATTGCATGAGTATAATAATATATGTTAAACCAGTCTCTCTCTCTCTCTCCTTCTCTCCCAGGAGAAATTCACTTCATCTGACCTTAACCTTTCGCTAATCCGCTTCTGTACACCAAAAGCTTTACCAAACAAATTTCACAGCCATCATTAAACATCATTAATTTAATGTTGTACTTAAGTTTCAATTTTGATAAAAAACTTATATGAGAGATTTAAATCATTCTTGCGAGTCATTTTTTAAGTGCGCAAAATTGATATCTGAGAATTTTTAACTTGCATTTATTTACTTGTAATACAAAATCGACACGTTATGCTAATGTAAATGTTATAATGTCCATTTTATTTGGACAAATTTATAATTTTAATTATAAAACGTGTGAGTTAATAAATTGAAAAGCGTTAAAGTAATTTATTTTCTGAACAAGTGGAATGTAATATGCAAACGCATTGAAATAAATCTCGTTGACTAATGGAAATAATAATTCATAATAAAATGAACCTATCGATCAAATCAGTTGGAGGAGGAAAAATGAGACTGCCATATCTATCTCAGAACGTCGCGTCGTGACCCGGAGGTTTTCGTGCTAAACGCGAAACTACACGGCCATTCCGCACCATGAAAATCGCATTGAGTAATAGGCAATGGGTAGAGCAGGAAGTCGCGGATGACCCTTCAGGCCCGAGGGCACTGTTGATCCCGCGTGGGTCGATTGAACTCGTCGCAAACTCCCAGTATCACCATCACAAGAACAATCAGCCCTTTTATCTAGCCCCTTCCCTCTACAAATATTCCTTTAATCATCAACAGCCACAGAAGAAAATAACTCCTTCTCAGAGAGAAATTGACCTGATAATCTTTATGCTCAAAGGCACTCTCAACCAACTCACAGTCCAGATACTCTTTCGAACGTAAAAATTTATTTATATAAAAATTCTTGCCTAGAAGATTTTAATTGTTTCTTTAAAGTTTAAACATTATTCTCCGAGTAAGTCATTGCACCTTTTCTTCGAGGCAGAATGTCTCTACAATGACAAATACATATAATTGAAAGAAGGTTTCTTTGAATAGGATTGAACACACTACAATAGCATTCAATAAGTAAAAGTACAACAATCGTTTTCCAGCAGTGAATAGGTTAATTCTTGAACTTCTCACTTGGGAAAGAGAGAAACAATTATGTCCAATCAAAATGATATTATTTTCTGCTATACGTCTATGTCTCCTCGAGACAGAATCTTGTGAGCTAATAATTCATTAGAAGCATCCGTAAAATTTTGACGATGTAAAAACTAATACCGCGGAGGTTTAACGAGCGGATTCAGTGCGGCAAGGAGTACAATCGCAAAAATTGTCTTTATGACATTTAATGGTTGGAATTCTTTTAAGATCCATTCCAGCATTGTCCGCCGATCTGTCCGGGTCTCTTAAAGGCAAAAGGAATGTCAGTCCGATCATAGTTTGCTCTTTGGGTCCATGAAAGAGGACCTTTGCCGACAGTTGCGGAATCTCCACCTTTACCTCCCCTTCAACCCCTTTCTTCAGTCTTCTTCCTCACTTTGCTGCTTCCTTCTCCTCATCCTTTTCTTTTTCATCATCCTCAACTTCTTTCCCAATCTCTTTCTTGTTCTTTCCCTTCGTCACGAATCTACGGCACTTTTTATCAGAAACTTCCCTCTTCTTCAGTCTCCCTTTTTGACAGCGTCTTCCAAAGACCTCAATCAAACTGGACCCATCGGTTATTCGTTTCCTCCAAGTCGGTGTCACACGGCCTTTTTCTACCTTTTCTAGAAAGCATACCTTTGATGAATATCCAGAATAAAATTCACATGGGAATGTTTCTTTTCTGGGAAAAGCGATGAAAATAAAAAATAATTCTAACATCAAATGTGTGATTATGAATTTAAAAATTAAAATTGTACATGTTTTTTTTTATTTTTCCAGGTAACAGACACAAATGACAATGCACCGGTATTTCAAGCGATGGCCTATTCTTTCGACGTACCGGAAAATGTGCCAAGAGGAAGTCGCGTTGGTCAGGTCATTGCAACGGACGCAGATGCCGAAGGTTTGAACAGTCAATTAAGTTACGCCTTGATTTCCGATTGGGCTAACGACGTGTTCTCCCTGAATCCAAACACCGGAGTATTCACGCTTACAGCCAGTCTCGACTACGAACAGGTTGGTCCTTCTTTTCTTAATGATTAATTTTGTCGTTTAATTGGTCCAGACCCCAAGATCCAAAGCAAAGCTGCGTAAACCCTTGTTGACCGTCGACCGGAATTGAGTCTGCGACTTGTATAAATATTTATTTATTTAAATCAAACTTGGCGCATTTCACGCCGGCAGTGCAGTGAAAAAAAAAGATGGAATTAAAGTAACAAAATTCATTAAAACTTGAACAAATTTTTTTTATGGAAATGCCTATGGTAATTTTCGTGGAATTTTATATATATATAGAGATGGAAAGATTATTTTTAACAAGGTGTGCATTAAAGAATTTTCATGATTCTTTTTGTGTATTTTTGAAGGGTGTTGCGCCAAAGTTTTTAAAATCATTGTTACCTGTGGAGTTATTCATCTGAAAGAGTATAAAATGAAAATTAATTCCAATAATAAAAAGAAACTGAAAGAAATGAGTATAAATCGAAGCTGCATAAATTACCAGAAGATAGTCTTTGGGACGAAGCGATGCAGGTTTACGATCGTGCAGAGAAGCGCATAAAAGTGCAAGTATAAAGTCTGGGCGCTCACCTATTAAACCACCTCTTTGGTTTAAATAACACGGGTCTAGAATTTAGGGTTTAACTCTGATCGACGGTATGGCAGCTCGACAGACGTTTCTAATGCCAGTTCAATGCTACGCTTCTGAGAGGTCCTGAGACAAGCCAAATTCTCACGCACACTTACACGCACCTTTCACTAAATTCACCTACACGCGTCTAATGAAGAGTTGTAAAAAATATATATCCAAACCTTAGAACGAATCTCTTCTGAGTGTTTATCGACCTATTACTCTCAGGGAGAAATTATTTCCTCAGAGTGATTGATTTCTTTTTAATTTATCCTTTTCAACATTTTGCACGAAAACACTTTCTTCAAAAGAAAAAAAAATATATCACGTAACCCATATAGAAAGTCTTGTTTGCTGAGTCATTATTCACAACTACCACAGAATACGACAGTGGATTATTAAAATAAATATATCTAAAAATGCAACGGGATTTAAATTGTAACGTGAAAAATGAAGGGTTAAAAAAATGTTGAATGAATTAGCAACAGAAATCTTTTTTGACACTAGAATGTTTTGAGGTGTCTAAAAAGACATACAATATTCAAGACTAACTACTCGATAATCCCATTTCTGATTTCTTAATCCCTGAATCGTGTAACAGGCTTAAAAAAGAAATGAGGGGGAAAAAAAAGTGGGTGCAAACAAGTCTAACCGGCAAGTGGCGATGCTATAAGGGAACAGGGGCAGAAGGCCGTTTATAGAACCCTTCATCAAACTAAATGCCCTTCGAGATACACGCCAAGATTATTACTGACTTCTCGAGAGAAACTATTGTCTATGTGTTCGCAAAAGCGTCGACAAAATCAAATGGAAACACAGAAATAATAAGGTGCTCTCCGAAAATCGGTCCTTGTAAAATCGTTAAGTATAGAGTTCAAATGGTCGATTATCGAACCAAGACAAGTTCCGCTCTTCACAAAACGACAGGTCTCGTAAATAAATATGGATGCAGATACTTTTTTAACCTTGCATTTAAGTCACGTGACTTTAAATCAGTTTTTAAGACCAACGAAAAATGCATTCCAACCGAACGGATCTTAATGAAAGACTCTTTCACTTGTTGAAGATAATGTTACAGTTTTAAAAGAGCCGAAATTATTAAGACTCTTCTAGACTGATTTCCAATAATATTTATATAGAAATTAGAGGTTTCGCGTTTTAATGATTTTTTATATTTTTTATCCTATATAGGTATCATTCAGGGTATAATTAATTATGTTTTGAAAATTATATTTTTTTTACTCTCTATTTAAAAACTAAATTTAAAGTCAACACCACTTGAAATTTTATCTATACAAGCTTTTTAGTTGATCAATCATTCAGTTGATGTATCAAATTGACAAGGGAAAAAAGTTCAATAATATTTCATCAGGAGAATGTAAAGAAGTTAAACTGGGTTTGGTATCTCCTTAAAAGTATTTGATAGATAAAATATCTTTTAGAAGTATATGTAGGAGAGGACAAAGAAGAATAAAGACAGCGACAGTGCGCCGTTCATTATTGCGATTTGCCATAATATCATTTTCTTTCATTGTGCGCCATTACCGACACACATCATAGATCGAATCTTAACTTGAAACAACGGCATTTAAATTTATCAAAACTTTTATCCGAGTCGAGAAAGCAACTTTGACTGCGCTTATTGTCGGTGACATTTTTCATATGTCGATTTCACCAACTTTACATTTTCCATATATATGAGTTACATTCAGGAACTGTTTCACTCCTTTATTTTATATTTCCGATTGACATGAACAGAATTCGCAAAAAAAAAATGTTTTAATGTTTTAAAAATAATACATTCTTGGATAACAAAAAAGCGAGAAGAAGATAAATATTTAGCTGTCTTCATTAGAAGCAACAAACTTATAAATAGACTGAAATAGCAATTAAGGAAAAATCAACATTTTTCATGAAAATGAATAGGCGCTGATAGGAAAAATAAGTTGTTTTTTTATAAAAAGAGGAAAATAATTAAAGAGGAACTTGGAGAAATCTTACCAAGTGGATAATGACACACGGAAATTGCTTGAAATGTAATTATTGGGAAACATTACTTTCCTAAAGACTAAGTTTAGTTGCGACGAGGAGCAGTATCAATTCATGTCTTTGCAATGACCGTTACTCACTGGCGTTAATAGAAAGAATTTCAACGTAGGAGAGAGCAATATCTCTGCAGAAAAGCAAAGCACGCAACAAAACAGAGTTTTTATTTCACCTAGCGCCACTGTGCTTAGATTTGTTGCCTGTAAAATACCAATAAACCCACGCTCCACGTCTGACACGCTTTACTCCCGATAGGCATACGAACCATACTCTAATTTATTGGAACTTATCGACACTGAATAATTGACAACGCGCAGCCAGTTAAAATCAAGATCTCTCGAATAAAATTGCCTTTTAATACCCAATAAATAAGATCCTTACTTAACAAAGATTATTATTACCGCAAAGAAATTTCACAAGAAAATTTTTTATTTATTCTGCTTGTGTTTTTATCCATGTAATGAAGTTGTTCAAATCTTAAAATCAGGATTACCTGATCGACTCGCATTTCTCTGTAAATTTTTGAAACATTCTTTTTCTTTTTTCTGAGAAGAATCAGATTGAAAATAATTGATCGTCCTAATTTTTACACATTAAAATAATATACACTTTTTATAAATCTCTACTCTACTAACAAGGTTTCGATAAAATCGAATATTAATTTTAATTGGACATCAATGAAGGATTGAGTATAAGATCGCGAGCATGACGTTTTCTAAATCTTTGTTCTTGATTCTTGTTGGATCACCATTCTGAAAAAGATTCTTGATCTGTTGCCGCAGGTTCAGCATTACATTCTTGTTGTCCAAGCAACGGATGGTGGAATTCCTGCTTTGTCATCCACCGTCACGGTCTACTGTAACGTGGTGGACCTCAACGACAATGCACCAATTTTTGAACCAGGTCCCTATGCCACTGAAGTTTTGGAGAATGCCACCATTGGTACAACGGTTTTATCCGCGACCGCTCAAGATTTGGATTCATCAGACAATGGAAAAGTTGTCTATGCAATTGTCAATGGCGACGAAAATAATGACTTTGATATCGCACCAAATGGAACTGTTTACACGAGAAAATTGCTCGATCGAGAGAGAAAATCTATTTACAGTCTGATACTGAGAGCTAGTGATAGTCCACAGTATCCTACTCGAGCTCTATCGTCAACTGTGCAGGTAAATATTTCTCCTTTTCTAATATTTTCTTTTATGTTTTTGATTCGTCCGAAATTAATTACTTACTTTCTTTTTGCAGGTAACAATCGTTCTTCTCGATGTAAATGACCTTGCACCGGAATTCATCTCACCAAATCAGACAACAATAATCGAGAATGCACCCTCTAACACAGTGGTGATGGCCATCAAGGCTGTCGATCGTGACGAAGGTCGAAATGGTTATGTTGAATATTCTCTCGATGAAAATGGATTTCCATTCACTTTGGGAACTGTTGATGGACTATTGCGAGTTTCCGGTCCTTTAGATCGGGAACACAAACCAAATTACACTCTGCAAGTCTTTGCCCGAGATCGAGGAGATCCTCCAAAATCATCTTCTACTAAAGTCACAGTAGTCGTTCTTGATGAAAATGATAATTCTCCAATCTTTGATCCCAGACAATATTCCGCTACTGTTGCTGAAAATGCAAGTATTGGTGCCAGCGTCCTTCAGGTAAGTCTTTTTATCTTTAAAAATCAATCATTCTTTATTGTTTAACACTTTTCTTGATTCGTTAATAACTATTATAAAGAATAATTATAGACCCAGTTTTAAATTTTTCATTGTCTGGTAAAAGGTGTGGTTTGAGATATATAACGTAAACTACTTAAAATAAAAATAATTATTTCTAATCTGTTAACAAATAAGCTATTTGCACGCCTGAGAAATATTAAATCAATAAGCCCCATAGCGCCATTAGATTTTTTCCCTTCGAATGAGAAACGATGAAACAATATCTAATTGTTATTACAGTTCTTTCATTGGAATATAATGTGAAAATTGCAAAACATTGTATCCATTATTCATTCTTTAGAAATAAGGTCAAATATTGAAAATTAAACGGATCTGAACTAAACATAGAAATCAAGTATTTCCTTTTATGTCTGAAGTTTAATTAATTTCTATATATGTTTTATTTATATCTGTCTTTAATTTATGTTCCATACTTATATGTATTTTACCAGTTTGCGTCAAAATTAATTAAGTTTGAAATTATATTTTCTAGTAGTAAGAAACAATAAAAGTAAATTTCATTTGAACATATATACGTGAATAATTTATAATTGCGTTGTAAAAATATTTTATTCTACAGAGATAGTAAAGTTAGAAAATTGGTATTAGGTTTCAGCAACAGATCGAGACGAAGGTGCAAATGGCAGAGTTCGCTACAGTATAGTCCTTGGTGATGACAACCGAGATTTTACAATCTCAGAAGACGGCGGAGTGATTCGTGTTGCAAAGAACTTAAATTTCGAACGAAAGTCGAGATATCGTCTTACAGTTCGAGCTGAGGATTGTTCACCGGAAATTGGAGGAGTTTCTCGAGACGACACATCCGAAGTAATCATCACTGTCTTGGATATTAATGACAATGCGCCCGTTTTTCTCGACTCTCCCTACTTGGCACACGTTATGGAGAATTTGGTGCCACCCGGTGGAGGATTTGTAATCCAGGTATGTTATCAAATTGTGGAAAGGAAAATCATATTTAAAAAAATAATACATGTATATTATTTGTATCATATTTTTTGTTAATTTAATATATTTTTGCTATTTGTACTACATAAAGATTATATTTATAATCCATAAAAAAATTATCCAACTGATAAGATTTAATTGTATACCTAAATTACAAACCAAAAGTTATGTGCTTTAATTTTTTTTTGAATTTATTATTTCAGGTTCAAGCCTACGATGCCGACACTCCGCCATACAATGATCAAGTCCGCTATTTCTTGAAAGAAGGTGACACTGATCTTTTCAGAATCAACGCCAGCACTGGAGATATTTTTCTACTTCGACCATTGGACCGGGAATTAGTGTCAGAATATACCTTGACCCTCGTCGCTATGGATACCGGTAAGTAAATTTGATTCATATTAAATTCCAGGAAAAAGTGGATTAGAAAATATAATTCTGCGACTTGCGAAATTGAATGTAAATCTTGAAAATATTTCTTTAAAGTGATGAGAGTTTCTTAAATCTCAAAACTTATGATCATTCTTGATTTGAACTTGAGTTTTTATCTAAAAATAATTAATCATAGCTAATTGTAATTGACTCTATGACTTTGATCCCGTGGCGATGAGTCAATAATGATAGGCACATCAGATTCACTAATGCGTTTGTCCAAGCGTGCTTTTAAGGTTGCACTTTAAGTGCGTGTCGCGATGCGTGCACGATAGGTGCGTGCAGGTATAAACATGAGGAGAGTGGCCTCCTCTTCGAGTAGGTACCTAGATATAGATGGGAGATAGACACACGCAGCTTCAAGAAAATAAACCATTAGAGGAAATAGGAATGCAGCATTTCTAAATCTGAGATTTAGGTTCCTTTCACACGTTCCCTCAATGCATTTTATCTCCATTGAATCTTTGTCATTAAACTGATCCAGTTTTTTTTAACTTTAAGGAAAAAATCTTATTTCTCTTTTTAGCAACTGTTTAATCAAATCCAAAATTTTTCCCTTCATTTATTAATAATTTTATACAAGTTACAAATTTTTTTAGTCGAAAAAGTTTGTTTATTTACAAGAAAAATAAATGTATTTTATAAATTAGAGAATTAATATATAAATTAGAACTAAGGTAAGGAAGCAGACCACCAAGTAGTAATGTGTAATAGTCTCGACTACTTTTTCTAGTATACATTCCTATTAATCAATGACTCTGAAATTGCTGGGTTGGGTTATTTATAAAGAAAATTATACGAGATTAAGATGGATAACCTGCATATAAAGTAGAATACTTTAAGGCACATTTACAAGGGTAATGACACTTTTTCGACTTCCTACGAACACAGGAATGTTATATGTAGTCTAGGGAATGACGAATTACGCCGTATGTATCAAATGAGGATTGGATAAATGACAAGAGAGTAACGGAGTCTCACTGGGAAAGGAACACACTACTGAAATTCCACCTTCGCTCTGTGAGAGTTGGAGAGGGGGGGAGACAGAGACGGAAAGCGAGTGTGATGAAATCTTGATTCACTAAATCACAAGTAGTCACGCCAGACTATTCGATTGTCACATCACTGCAGTGATGCATTAGAATTAATACTCTCGTCTTTCACACAATTATACACCAAATGATGCGTCATTGAACTTGATCATTTTTCAATTCCTCTAAAATATCAATAAAATCATCTTCACTTTTCTGTAGATTTTAAAATCAAGAACTCCTTATTAATTGCAAATAAATAATTTTAATTTTTTTAAATAAAATTTTCTCGCACTTTGAAGTAGAAAATGTGATGGGAAATTCTTTATACACTTGATCGATCTGATAAACTTGGTGTATATTGTAAATAAATAAAATAAAATAGGAATTTGTCTTGAGAATTTAAGAGTTGCAAATTGTTAAAATGATAGGGCAAATATTTACCAAGTCTGGGATGAATATAGTACTGAAAATTGCACGTTTCCACTGCAAGAAATATTTACTGAAGTTGTAACTGTTTTTATTTGAGTGGAATTTCCGTCCATTAGCCAGCACCTGTGTCCTGATAATAGAGACGCACACCTATTAATTCCAGGCATTTTTCGTTTTCTACGGGTACAATTCTCGCGTGTTAAATATATTACGCGAAACGTCGAGTATCAACGGCGTATAAGGTATATAACGCGAAGAAAATAAGGTACCAGAGTCACTTGGTCCGAGCTGGAATTATCTGTACATCAAACCTCGCGGCGACCAATACGAGTTCTCATATTATTCTTCATTGCACCACAGAGATCAATAAATATTCAGAATATTCTTTAATTAACAAGTAATTTTAGTTTAGGAATCTAGAAGGAAATTTCAATTTTCTGTTGACATTACATTATTTTTGATTTACAGTTAAAGAATGTTGATATTCGGAAATATTTTTAAATTTCCAGTCGGAGAAAAGGATTTACTGATTAGCAGAGTGTGTAAGATTGCGTAAGGAAGAATAATATTGCAAGCTTCGGACTGAAGGAAAATAAGTCTTAACGAGTTGGAAAAAGTGATGAATGTTTGAAAAAAATGAGTGAATGAGATATTTCAATACACTAGACGGTTTTACGTCTGTGTTCCCAGCGGCGATTTTTTTTTTCTTTTTTTTTTTGAGACTCTACTCTTCTCTTTTTTCTTTCTTAAGGCGCTCGTCGGCCCCGAAGCGAACAATACAGATTTGCAAGCGCGATAGGTCATTGAATCTCATTTCCCTTCGCATCTTGCGTGTGACTTACTTGTGGTCTCGGCTCGTTCTACGTGTGAAGAATAAGGTACGACGCAGAATGCAAAGAATACAGACGGGTTGGCAATAGGATAATAAGAGAGCAAAGGGTTTGTCGCGGCTGGCCTATTAGGGTCGCCAAAGGCGGTATAAGATTACCCCCTGAATAGTACCGTACTATGCGCCTACAATCTACAAACTTGTACTAAGCATATTATATGGCTATGTTACTCGTTCGTATACCAGACTTTTCACTTCTCTTTTACATGCTCTGCATTTTCTAGGCTACATTGTCTCGAAATGCTAGAGAACAAGGATAACTGAATGTGCTCTTTTTTTAGTAGGTGCGAAAGTAAAAATTACACAAGAGGTGTGTATTAAAAATACAAGGTACCTTTCAGTGATCCACTCACACGGTGAGTAGGAGAAGCATGAAAGAATGTGATAAGGGGAAGGATGACTAATATAAAAAAGGGCTCGTGCATGTATTGAGCGTACACGTTCACACGTTAACCGAGGTAAACAAAATGTGAATAAAAGAAGATAGTTACGCATTATGCAGCAGCTAACATTGGTTTGCTTACTAGCTGGTAAAGAGCAGTGAAAACCGTTGTGGTAAGCAAGCGAGTCGAAGCAGTCTGATGTGCGACCTTGTCCTGTCAGGATCGTCGCCATTGTCCACCGATGCTGAACGCCTCCATCTGTGAGTTTAAAAATCTTACCGCACTCGTCTGTCCCTCTGGCTTTGGCTTTTCTGCACATTCTCTACGCTGTCGCGTTTGCAACGGAGCCGGCAAAAGTCTCAGAAAACGAGCCAAGACTGGTAAAGCGTTTGCCCTTCGGCCGAGGACTTTTTCCTTGTTATGCTTCTCAAGATCTAGCTTCGAAAACGAGACTTCTTATCCGAATAACACGGTAAAGCGATTCTTTGGAATTTGCGAGTCGAGCCCAAGTTTTATGCTCAATTGAGTCGCTCTTGCGCAAGAATAAAATGTCATGATTAGCCTTCGCTTGTCGACGCGACGGTACAACGCCTGCTTCGTGTATATGTAATTGGACGAATGCCACGAATTTCCGGTATAATTAGTTGACAGAATAATAGGAGTCGAAAGAAGCAGGGAAATTTGACTTTATTTTTGTAGATCATTCACTTGCGAGTCGCGTGAGAAAATCAGAGTCCGTTTTGCAATATCAAAAATGTTTTTTCATTCCACGTATCCAGCACGGAGACACTGAATTCATTCTTTTCTTACATACAAAGGACAAGGAATCTTATTTATATTAATCTGTATTAATAAGAATTCTCGTTATTAAAAAAGAAGGCCTTCTTGCGAGCAATGATTGACATTATTCACTCCAATTTAAAGATTATACAGAATACTAAAAAGAGTCGAGCATATGTAAATATAAATTTTCTCGTACGCATTATTGATTTGGCAAGAGTAATGAAAGCCGCATTATTATTCTCAGTGAAATTTACATATAAGGAGCGACTAATGGGCTTTGAAGCAGAGGAGAGAGGACGATTACAATGGTTACATACATACATACATATAATTATGTTCACCGATACGGCGCTGCCAAAAACTATTTCTGTGATTGGAGGTATAAGGCACATAACACACAAGTCTCGAGGCTCGAGAGGACCCATTTATTCACGAGCGGTATAATAATCATAATATTTCAATGGAGAATGACGCACTTTAATAAGAGAATAAGGGAGTGTGACGGCTCCGTAGAATGAGTAAAGTAGAATATAATGTGCAAGCGCGGTTGGACCCTGAAAGACGCACAGCGGGTAAAAGCGGAAGATAAGGCCCCCAAATACCAGAAGGGCGAGGGGGACCGATTATCATAATCGCGCGTCATAACTCTTCCACCCTGCCAAGAGACTAATAACTGTTGAGTATGGATACGTTTTCGATATTCTCTCATCTCGGTGGCCACGTAACTCAAGTCCCCAACAAAAAATTACAAGCTTTCGTATATATAATATATACATTTTAAACATTCCTATATAAAATTTCGTCTCACCAAACTCGGAGTTTATCCCTTTCAAATGCAAGTAAAACTTTATTGTTACTAAAAGTCAACATTACTTTTTGTTTCTCTTTCGATTTTATCTAAACTCTGATTTTCCCTACGAGCACTTCTCCTGTTCTCAACAGCTCAGAAATGCAGTTCTGCTATGTTATTCCATTATTCAGACGTTGGTCTATTTCTTGTCCGGCATGTAAAATCCAGAAAACGTTTCGAGGGCGTTCAGGAAGAACTCCGCACTTCCTCAAACCCTATCTCTGTCAAGAGAAAAAAGAAGGCATTCTGGTACTGTTAACATCACACATTAAACCTACTATCATTGAAGATTGAGGACATTGTTTTTTCACTTCCTAGTCAGAATGAAACATATTTTCATAAATATATCATTTCCACTCTGCATTCTATATGATTTTATGGAATATAATATATATTTTTCAAACCACTTTTTGAGACTAAATTCATAGACAGAGAGTCTAGTGTAGACAATTTCAGTCTGAAATGGAGACTTTGTTTTTATCTCTGAATAACTAAGAAAGAGGTATAAAAATTTCCCATCTATTGGTAAACATTGTTTTTCATTGATGAATATAAAGCAGGAAAAGTAGAGAATGAATAAAACAGTTTTCAATTACGTCGATTGTGTAATATATATTTACGGTAACTACAACGGCTTTAATAACGTATTGTCACATTTAGTAGCAGATGATTGGCAATTTAATTGACAAATTACGCTTGTGTATCACTTTTTATTAACTTCTTCCAGTTTTTGTCTCATTCCATTGGTTCCACCTTATTCTGCAGTAAAGTATTTGCACGTTAACGAGATTACCGTATAGGTGCACAGTATTTTAATTTAGTTCCAAGGCAAGCAGTTATATGCAAGAAAACAGTTAATCTGTTTAAAGAACTAATAAACCAAACTCTAAAGTCAATAAACCACATTCATGATTCTAAAGAACCAATTTTCTAAATTATATTCTTAAGAATAAGAATACGCCAGTATTTTTAATTAGTCTACAGAAATATTCACTTTTTAAACTAGTCTTTTATTATCGAAACGTAATGAATAATGTGATGTAAGTGGTTTCTAAATGTTTTAATATAATTATGGACTGGAGAAATTTACAAAAATGAGTGCAACTGGTTTACCAAGTTTAATATATACAAATATTGATGTATGGCTATTCCAGTATATAGTATAATGTTTTTTTTTACTATTTTATCTGTGATGCAAAAATGATTACAATATTACTCATGCGAAAGCTTGGGCACACATATCATTCCGTAGTATCTAGCAAAACGAGCTATAATCGTAATATCAGCCACAACAACAATCAACCTAGTCTGAGAAAAGCTGCGTACCCCCGCGTTTGCACGATTCTTTGTGTTTGTATGACAAATTCGCTTGGGATTAATCCTTCATGTCGTGGCCACACACGCAATAGTTGAACGTATATCCTGGAATTTATATTCAATAGCCAAGACCTATGCGAATGCTTTTTTTTTCTCAATTTATTCCAAGATTTATATAGAATATAAATTTATTTTCCTTTTCTCCATTGACCTAGAGAACTGAAATTTGGTCCAGTATTTCAGGAAATTGAATTATTATCATTAGGATTATAATTGCGACTCGTGAATTTCAATTTCCCAAAGTGGAATTGTAATATGCATTAAAAATGCTTTTCAATTATGAAGAACAGAACTTAAATTAGAAACATCAGTGATACCCGCTCAAAGCTAAACGTTATTCGCATATAATGGATTTCATGGGAATTCTGAACCCCATATAGTAGTGCGTTAAATCAGAAGATGTCGAAACCTGTTAAGTGCAAGTTCGAGTGCCGTATCTAGATGCTGTGTGGAGCCATAATATCGGCTTTTATACCTCAAACTGGTTGGTCACAGCCATTGAACCTTCGGGGTAGATTTTAAAAAATAACCAGACACTGGTGAGGAACATGACGGAGAAAGTCCAAATTGATCCAGAGCAGTTTAACTGTAATAAAAAAGGAAATAAAGATTTCGTCAAATAGAATTTTTCAATCATATTAGACAGTGAAAAAAATAATGATAATTAAGAGTGGAAAAAAAACTGTAACTTGAGAATTGAAGAGCAGCTCTGGCATTGAGAATAATGCCTATTTATCGCAGAACCTGGGTGCCGATTGAAAGTAGATATGAACCAATTAATGTGCAAGTCTTGCTATAAATGGAATTTACTTGATCTACAGAATTATAGAATAGCTGTTGAGATCAGTCAATGCCTTCAGCGACCCTTAAGTGACAGATCTATATATCAGATCTTAAATAAGAATTATACAAGTATTTATTTTCCAACAAAAATAATTACAAGTTGTTATTTTGATTTTTTTCAGGAAAAAATGAAAAATTTTTGAATTAATTTAAAAAGTGTATTTTAAAGTGGAAAATGAATTGAAGAAGCTAGGCAAAATCATCAATAAGAGAATTATTGGTATTTTTTATAGTAAATCGGACATGGTTTGACGGTCACAGAAATCCTCAGGGCGTGAAATGTAATAAGCGTTCTATCGCGATTTCGCTTAGCTGTGAAAAGTGCCGAACCATACAAACTGAGCACTTGACCGACGTTTTGCATAATGATCGCGTAACGCCTAAGCAAATTCGTGTTAACTTGAAATAAATTAATTTACAACAGTTTTCATGACGCAATCGTCTATTTATAAAGATACAAACGATGAAAGGGAATAAATTGAATAGCAAATGAATCTAAATAGAAATATGTTCACATTATCGTTATCAAACTGCATAGCAACGTATTGAGATTTATGTCTTTTTAAAGTTGTAATTTTATATTGAAAAAAGATTGAAACCATTTTTAACGTATGAATAATTGAATTTGCTAATATTAAGCAGTTATTTTTGAAAGGTATAGGTAACCATCTTTTCTCAGAAAATATGGATTTTGAATTATATGGACTGAGCTGTAATAACTTGATAATGAATTTGGACTATTAAAGTCGCTGGATTAGGTAACATGGAACACCGCAGGCTTTCTATAGGAATTTATAGAAGCTTCCCCGCTGAGATCTGAACGCTATGGTCACGATACATTCACTTGGTGCAGAACCTAGTCCGGTCATCTCTTTTCCTTATGTATTCATCAATCTCATCTCTCTTCTTCTTACTCGCTATTCTCACTTACTCATCCAACAGAGTTTACGCCCCCCAGACATCGCCAATGATTCTTTATATAATTCGCAAAGAATTTATATTAAATACAACATATTTTCTCATGAAAGAGTCAATAAAATTTTGAATAAATTAATTGGCATTTTTCAAATTCATTATTTTTGAAACTATTTTCTAATACAAGTTTTTATTATGACTTGTTTTATTATCGATGTAATAAAAAACTCATTTATATTTTTTCTTTTTTTTAGGTTCGCCTCCTTTAACTGGTACAGGAATTGTTAGGATTGTAGTTCTTGATGTTAATGATCATAGTCCGGAATTTGCAAGACAAGAATATAAAGCATCCGTCACTGAGAATTCACCTATTGGTACCTGGGTCGCTAATCCTGTCGCTACTGATAAGGACGAAGGACTCAATGCTAAAATAAGGTAAATATTTGAAAATTTCTTATTCCTGGTCTGATTATTACATTTTATACTTGTAATTTAATACATGTTTAATTTATTCGTTTTATTTTCTTTTCAACTTGTAGATATAGTCTATTAGGAGACAAGGCAGAAAAATTCTCAGTGAATCCTGGTACTGGAGAGATAGTTACAGTGGAACCTCTCGACAGAGAACAGACAGCCGTTTACCACTTGACGTTGGTGGCTCAAGATTCCAGTCCAACGGAACCAAGTGCATCTGCTGTCAATCTGACAATTTCTGTTACAGACTTAAACGACAATGCACCTCGATTTTCTAGCCCGAGGTACACTGCCTACGTACCGGAAGGCACTAAGCATGGTAAGAAATTATTATACCATGCAACTGTTTCTTTCTTGATGATCTATATTTTTAAAACGATATTTATTTTTCCCGTAACATTTTCTTATTTATTAACAAGACAAAAGTCAAAAGATCGCTTTATTGATGGTTTCATTTTATTCTTTAGGAGACTTTGTCTTTGGAGCGAAAGCAATTGATGATGATGATGGTGAAAATTCTAGAATCGTTTATCGTCTTCAAGGTGAAGATGCAAAACGTTTTATTATTGATCCACACAACGGAGTTATTAGATCAACTCAAGAATTGTCAAGAAGTGAAGGCACTTATCAGCTACAAATTCAGGCTTCCGATTGTGGTACAGAACCACAAACCGTTATGGCTGACTTAATGATTCACTTATGGGACAGGAAATTGTTTCCGAGTTTTCGACCTTCAATTAACACGAGATTCACTTTACCGGAAGATGTCCCTGAAGGAAGAATCATCACGACACTTAGCGCGACAACTCCAACCTCCGGTGCTGGGAGTAATTTAGTTTTTGGAATGGCTGGAGGAAATGTTGGCGACGCTCTTAAAATTGAACCCCACACGGGAGAAGTGAGTTTTTTTTTAACTTGACTACAAGTTATTAATCTGAAGAATTATTTTTTAAAACTGAATTCACACATTATTTTCAGGTTTTGGTTGCTTCTGGTTTTGATTATGAAACTGCTCCATATTACGAGGCTTGGGTTGAAGTTCGCGATTCTGGAAATCCACCTCTACGCAGTGTTGTTCAATTATTAGTCAATGTCACAGATGCCAATGATAATGCGCCAGTAATCGATTCTATGCTTTATAACGCGACTGTACCTGAAGATGATTATCCACCACAATTTGTAACTAAAATCTCAGCCAAGGATTCAGACTCTGGAGAAAATGGCCAGATTACTTATCATTTAGTTAATGACTTTGATGGAACGTTCGTTATTGATGAGAATTCGGGAGAAATTACCACTGACACAAAACTGGATCGGGAAGAGGTAAATGTGATAAAGCAGATGAAATAAAAATACAAATTATTCTTCATGAAGTGCTTATTTAAAAAAATGTCTATTGAATTTATAAAACTAATGGTATATTTTTTCTAGATATCATCTTACGAACTGATTGTGGAGGCTAGGGATCAAGGTCAACCTAGATTGACTGGCACAGCTACTGTTCTCATTACTGTTCTTGATAAGAATGATAATCCTCCACGCTTTACGAGATTATTTAGCGTTAATGTCACTGAGAACGCTGAGATTGGAGCGTTTGTAATTAAAATTACAAGCAGTGATCAGGATATTGATCAAAATGCAAATGTCACTTATAGTTTCACGGAAAATCCAGGAGAAAAGTTTGCTATTGATCCGTTGAGTGGAAACGTTACAGTCGTTGGACACTTGGATAGAGAGGAACAGGATGAATACCTTCTCAAGGTAAAAATTCTTTTACATTCTTCCTTCAGGAATATCAATTTCTAATTTTTATTCCGTTCATTAATTATCATTCTCTTTTTTGTTGGTTAGGTTGCTGCTGCAGACGGTGCTTGGGGTGCAGAAACACCATTGACAATTACAATTCAAGACCAGAATGATAATGCACCAGAATTTGTTGAAGAATCGTACCACTTTCACTTTCCAGAACTGCAACCGCGAATGGCACATGTTGGAGAGGTGACAGCAACCGATAGAGACAAACAAGGTCCCAATTCCGTTATATCATACAGTCTTCTCCAACCTTCCGATCTGTTTACAGTGGATCCTGCAACTGGAGACATTTTCAGTAAACGAACTTTGAAATATAAACATACTCACAGACCATCATCGCCGGAAAATCTTTTTTCACTAACAGTTATTGCTACAGACAATGGAAAACCTCCCATGTCTTCTAAGACACTAGTCTACATCAATATTGTCGATGCAAACAATAATCCACCAAAGTTTCAACACAGATCGTATTTAACTCCAGTTCCTGAAAATTTCTCCATGGGTAAACAGCTCATGCAGTTAATAGCCACTGACGAAACTGACTTTGGAGTTAATGCAGAAATTGAATATTCTATTGCGACTGGAAACGGTAGCGAATATTTTGAAATAGATCAGAAGTCGGGTTGGCTTTATGTGAGAAAGCCTTTAAGTAATCTTAAGCCGGGTACCACCTTTGTTTTGCAAGCTCAAGCTGTGGATAGAGGTGTACCTCCCCAGAAAGATCAAGTGCCACTAACTTTGGTAATAACTGGAGAAAATCGTCACGCTCCTACTTTCGCTGCTGTTAGTTATCAAGTCCGAGTTCCAGAAAATGAGCCAGTAAATACAACAATTTTGACAGTGAGTGCCGTCGATGGTGATGCTGGACCAAATGGAATGGTTCGATATAAGATATCGGCTGGAAATGAACGTCAAGAATTTTATATTCATCCCGTTACTGGTGTGGTGACTCTTCTGGAAACATTAGATTATGATACTATTCAAGAATATCGTCTAAATATCACGGCGACAGATTTAGCATTTGAGTCAAAACAAGCAATTGCAACCCTCACAATCAATGTCTCTGATATTAACGACAATCATCCAACATTCAATCAGACTCTTTATAAAGCTTATTTGCCAGAAAATTCACCGCCAAATAATTTTGTTTATAAAGTTGTTGCGAAAGATATTGATTCCCCAAAGTATTCAGTGATTCAGTACAAGATTCTCGGTGGCAGTGGTAAAGATTATTTTCAAATTCAACAAGACACGGGAACAATCACCGCCAAAGTCAGTTTTGATTATGAGGAAGCAAACGAATATACTTTGGATATTGTTGCTGCAAATCCTGACACGAGTCCGCAAATGGTTGGCGTTACAACTGTATTGATTTACATCACAAGTGTTAATGAATTTTATCCCAAATTTGTTCAACCAGTTTTTCATATGGACGTCTCGGAAAGTGCACAAGTTGGAACGTCAGTAGGACTTGTTCAAGCAACTGATCAAGACGCTGGTAATGATGGGCGAGTTTATTATCTTTTCGTCGGATCCTCGAACGACAAAGGATTTACGATTGGATCAGAAACGGGAATGATTAGTGTTTCGAGAAGGTTGGATAGAGAAACACAGAATCGAGTCGTGTTGACTGTGATGGCAAAGAATAGTGGCGGAATCCGAGGAAATGACACCGATGAAGCTCAAGTTGTTATTTCTATTCAAGATGGTAATGATCCACCAGAATTTCTACAGAGTGTTTATGATGCAAACGTTTCTGAAGGAGCTGCATTGGGAATGAGAGTATTGACAGTTCGAGCGGTCGACAAGGACGTCAGGCCTCAGAATAATCAGTTTTCCTACTCAATCATTGGCGGTAACGTGGGCCAAGCATTCAAGGTCGATCCGCAAACCGGCGACATCGAGACTGCAAAACAACTAGACCGTGAAACAGTGCCCACGTATGAGCTGATAATCGGCGCCATAGACACTGGATCGCCGCCACAAACCGGCACTGCAACAGTTCGAATCGAGCTCCTGGATATTAATGATAACGGACCGGATTTCGCTTCTAGCGAAGTGGTCGGTTACGTTAGTGAGAACGAACCGGCTGGCACGATTATCATGACTCTAACGGCTACAGATCCTGATTTGCCACCAAATGGCGCTCCATTTTCTTATAGATTGATTGGAGGAAGACAAAATGATTTAGTTAGTTTAGATAAACATTCCGGAGTCTTGCGAACAACCAAGAGTTTGGACAGAGAAACAACCCAGCAACTGGATCTTGTGGTGAGATATATCTATATATATATATATTAATTAATTCAATTTTTTTCTTTATTTTCTGTATATTAATGAAACAACATTTTTTTCAGGTGGAAGTGGAAGATTCAGGTTTACCAAGAATGAAAAATGAGCACACGATATCGATAATTGTTCAAGATCAAAATGATTGTCCCTCAACTCCTAGATCTGTTCATGTGATAGTTCATTCTTACAATGGTTTAACTCCATTGGGAAAAATTGCCGACGTTCATCCAAATGATCCTGATACCACTGGCGACTACTCTTGCAAAATATTGCACGGTTCCAGCTCCGGTGTGCTCAACATACCGGTCGGTTGTGATTTGCATACCAGCAAAATTACGCCAGGTTCGTGTTCGAAAGTTCATAAATTAGTCTGAAAATTACATGCATACTACGCCATTAATAATTCATAGAATTTATGAAGAAAGTCTGCATCAGTTGTAAAGAGTAATATTATCGTATGAATCAAATGAAGAAATAATATCGATAATCTTTATCTCGCGCCTTAATATAAAATTAATTAATTATTTTCAATGATGGTCATTTCTGATTTTTTTTATAATTCTATATAATAAGACATTATTTAATCATTTAAATATTTGTTTTTTTATTTAGGTTTCGGATACTCTTTAAGTGTTTCTGGAAACGATGGCCGACATCCTGATATAATGTCAAAGGTGACAGTGGATTTTACAACATTTACAAATGACACAGTTGAAAATAGCGTTACCCTGCAAATTTCTAAACTGTCTGCAAGTGAATTTTTAAGCAAACACTACCGAGCCTTTCGAGATACCCTCCAGGAGAGTGTCAATGTTGGCGACACTATATCAATTTACAGCATTAATGAAAATAAAGGCAATCTAGATGTTTATTTGGCAATTGCAACTCCACAAGGTTATCTTCGAAAATACGAAGTAATTGAATTGTTGACACGCAAGCATAATCAAATTCAAAATTTGTTGGAAAATAATTTGATTACTATCGGATATTCACCTTGCAAATTCTCATCATGCGACAATGGAGGAATATGCAGTGACCGGATTGTTGTATATGAAGATGCAAGAATTACTGACAGTCAAACATTAATTTTAACATCGCCAAAAATAATACAAGAAATGGTTTGCCAATGTCGTGATGGTTTCACTGGAGAAAGATGCGAAAAGAAACAAGATCCATGTTCTCCAAATCCATGTCAGTTGGTAAGTATCGTGTGTTTACAAGACATAAATTAAGGTGTACTTAAATAACTTGAAAGAATAATTAATGTACTGTTAAATTTTTAATTAAATTCCTGTACCAATTTTGAAATGTTAAGATTTTAAATTAACACAATCTTTTTCAGGGTGGTCAATGCCGTCGATTGGGATACGATTTTCATTGCACGTGTCCTCTTGATCGAGAAGGAAAGTTCTGTGAATTGGAAAGAGGAGATTTTTGTGCCAGTAATCCTTGCAGGAATGGTGGCTCTTGTAAAGAAAGTCCTGACGGTTCAAGTTTCTTTTGTCTCTGCCGAGCTGGATATAGAGGAAATCATTGTGAATCCATCGCTGATTCTTGTAGACCAAATCCTTGTTTGCATGGAGGTCTTTGTGTTGGAGAGAAACCTGGGTATTTATTAATATTAAAATTTCTAAACAAAATAAATTAATTTACCTTTTTGATTAATTCTGTGAATAAATATTTAATTTTTGTATATATAGATATCGGTGCAGCTGTCCTGACGGACGTTATGGAAGACATTGTGAAAAGTCTACCTTTGGATTCGAAGAACTATCTTTTATGTCTTTCCCAGCACTAGATTCTAATACAAATGATATAACAATTGTTTTTGCAACAACCAAACCTGACGCTCTCTTATTGTACAACTATGGACCACAAAGTGCAGGACGCTCAGATTTTGTTGTTTTGGAATTGATTAATGGTAGAGTTGTTTTTTCTTATGGAGGAGCCAGAAGTGCAATTACTTCCATTTCAATAAAAAATGGAAAGTCTTTAGCCGATGGAGGATGGCGCAAAATTACAGCAACAAGAAATGGAAGAGTTGCCTCTCTGAGTGTCTCTAAATGCAAAGAACATGGCGATGTTTGTGATGATTGTAAACCCGGTGATGGAATGTGTTATGCCGATGACATTGGACCAACAGGAACATTGAATTTTAACAACAATCCTTTGATGCTCGGTGGATTAGCAAGTGTCGATCCTCTTTTAGAACGACCAGGACAAGTTCATTCGGACGATTTAGTTGGCTGTGTACATTCTGTATCAATAAATGGAAGATCACTCAATCTTACAAATCCATTATCATCTCGGGGAGTTAAATCAACTTGTGGAAGATCTGAACGAAGTCCTTGTGCAATAAACAAACAGGACTTTAATACAATATGTGGTTCTGGAAAGTGTTACGACAAATGGTATCAAGTTTCTTGTCAATGCGGAAGCATAACGGCTCCTAATTGTCATGGAGCTTTAGAGCCAGTCAACTTGAGTGAAGGAGGCTACATAGAATTTAAGGTATGTATCAGACACCAACAAAGTTTTTACTTTCTTTTTTACAAAATCAGCATGATTTATTAAATATTTGTTTATTTTTTAGATTTCGGAGAGACATCGTAGAATGCAACTTCTAGAATATCTATACAGTGGCTCTACGTTATGGCACAATCATCGCATTGCAAGGTCTACAAATGGAGATTCCTTTTTCATTTCTAATCCACCTCCCGCAAAAACGATAAGTTTAATGTTCAGGACAGTGAAACCAGATGGAGTTTTGATTTATGCGGCCACTAATAAACATTTTACTTCTGTAGAGGTAATATTCAAAATTACCAATTACTTACATTATTTACATTTAATTGAAAATCAGAAATTTTAATAACTGAAATTTCAAACCTTATTTAAAAAAAACTTTATTTTTTACAGCTAAGTAATGGACATATAATATACGCCTCCATGATTGGATCCCCTGTAAATATGACAGGAAGCATTGAAGGTAGTTTGGCGGATGGACGATGGCACAATCTAACACTTCACGCCCATTCCAGAGGTTTGAAACTTTTCATTGATGGGAACTTGGCAGGTGACGAATTGGATTCTGCAGGCGTTCACGACTTTCTGGATCCATACTTATCAATTCTTACAATTGGAGGAATCAGAAGAGATCTTTATTATGTTCACAACAATCAAGGACCGAACAGTTTTGAAGGTTGTCTGGCAAATTTCACAATCAATGGAGAACTTCAGCCATTTAATGGTTCCGGTTCTATTTTAACCGAAGTTATCTATCATGGAAAAGTTGGACTTGGCTGCAGAGGACCCATTGGGATATCTGCGGCTGCTGCTGCAGATCCACTCAGTATTGGAATAACTCTAGTAATTGTTTTCTTTATCACACTCCTTATTGCGATCATGGTCAGTTTTGTTGTCTTTAGACTTAGACGACAAAGTAAAGAAAAATCGGCAACTACTGTTGTAAATAAGAGTACAAACGCAATCATCACTGGAAATTCTTTAGTTGGTTCTCAAGGTGACAATCTCCTGTCACGACATGAAAACACTTATATATCTGATTCTTCTGATTTACGTTGCGTTGGTCACTTAGGTCCTGAACTTATATCTAAAAAATACAAGGAACGAGAGATAAATGGAACCGAACATCGGCCTCAGCGACCTGATATTATTGAGAGAGAAGTTACTAAATCTCCACCAATTCGTGATGAACATCCTCCACTCCCTCCACCGACTCAAAATTCTTTACACTCTCACGAACATAACCCTGAACCAGATATGCCAGAACATTATGACCTTGAGAACGCGAGTTCAATCGCTCCAAGTGACATTGACATTGTCTATCATTATCAAGGATACAGAGCGGGAATGAGGAAATATAAAGCAACGTCTCCTCCCATTGGAAGCTATGCTAATCATCACAAACATACTGGACAACAACATCGTCATACAGCACCTTTTCCACCAAGAGCAATGCCACCTCCAACAGTTGGTCAACCTCCAGGATCAGTACAAAAACTCCACCAAAGTACACCATTGGCTCGACTTTCTCCTAGCAGTGAATTGTCCGCTCAACAACCGCGAATTTTAACTCTACATGACATCAGTGGGAAACCTCTGCAAACTGCATTATTAGCAACAACTTCATCTTCTGGAGGAGTTGGAAAAGATGTACTAAATTCCAACAGTGAGAGGAGTCTCAATTCGCCAATTATGAGTCAACTCTCGGGTTCAACTGCAAGTCGAAAAGTTCCTCAGTCGAATGAAACAGTGAACAATGTTTCCTCGGGACCAATGGGCCTTACTGCTGAAGAAATCGAAAGACTAAACTCAAGGCCGAGAACTTCAAGTTTAGTTTCCACTTTGGATGCTGTGAGTTCTTCAAGTGAAGCGAGAGGACCTCCGACCCATGGACCTCTTCATTTACATAGAAGACACACTCCACCACCTGAAAGACTGAAAAGACGGAACTCCTCGACTACGGATGAGAGTGGTAACGATAGCTTCACATGTTCGGAAATTGAGTACGATAATAATTCTTTAGTTGAAGATAAACGATCTGATGACTTATTTAGTAAACCCGAAGATGAGGTTCCCGTTAGAACAACAGAGTCTTCACCATCCACGAAACCTCCTCTATCACCGAATATCAACTACGACGGATTCGACAGCTCGTTTCGGGGTTCGCTGAGCACTTTGGTTGCTTCTGACGATGACCTTTCCACTCACATGGGAGGACTTTACAGGCCAACTACAAACGGCTCACCATCAACCAACACGGCTCTTAGTTGGGATTATCTCTTAAATTGGGGACCAAATTTTGAGAGTTTGGTTGGAGTATTTATAGACATTGCTGAATTACCTGACAGTGCCAACAGGGTGCAGAGTACTCTTAGATTGCCAGCAAATATTCCTAAGCCATCCGAAGAGTACGTTTGAGAAATGTACTCGTAATTAAATTATTGAAAGGTTTGTAAATAATCACATTTTTCAAAATGGAAAACAAAATAAGGTAAAAATATTTGAAATTCTCATATTATCTCTATTTTTATTGTTTTATTGCTCATTTGAAAGAATGAAAATTATTCTAATTAATTTTCCGAAGCCAGACATGACTGAGATTATTTAAAAAATTGTTCTTGCCATACAATGTTCTCTAAATGTAAAAAATTTTACATATAAAAGAGAATCGAAAATTAGTTGTAACACAAAAATTAGAGCTTAAAAAGCTATATTTTTTAAAATATCCTGACATCTTGTATCAGGATGTCAGCGAGTTTGTACAGTTAATAGTGAAAAATTGCCTAATTATATAAACTAATATTAGGAGACTGTAATTACTATAAAAATTAAATTATGGTGCAATGTCTTGTAATTTTATTACGACTCTCGAAATAATTTCTAGAAAGTACAAGCTAGGTTTTTCTAATAGTTCAATTACTTTTGTAACTGTACTCAAAAATTGTAGACCACAATTTTTTTTGTATATTCCCAATGTCAGTGTAATATTTTTGTATATTATTATGTTCTTAATATTATTTAAATTACTAAGAAATGTTTTTTTAAAAAGAAAATTGTACTTTACATTTCTAGCCATAAATTGTAATCAAGCAATAAACCTCAACATCGCTAGACTGATTACGTAGTCTTTACGATATGCCATGAATTCTTTTCATTGCCTATATAAATCGTCAAGTACTGTGTAAAATAGATTTCTTATTTGTAAATATTGTATGCAATTGACCTGTACAAAGAAAAAGTCTGAATTAGAGAAAATGTATTGAAATAATGAATACGTGTGTTAATTTACAATATTTGTAATAAATATAAAAAAATATTATTTGTCTTGTTTTATCCATAAAATACATTTTTAACATTTTATAAATGTTTCGATATAATAATTTACTATATGAAAAAGTTTTATATTTTTATAATAAGAAATATTTATTTTGATTACATTTCCACTTCTTCTAAAATGGTACAAAATTTTAAAAAATACTTAACAATTACACTATACTTTTACAAAATGTAAACACTTTTTCAAATGACATATTTCTTACATAATCTTATTTTAAATACTTTTCTTAACATATACGCACACGCATCTATGTTTAACATTATTTAATAGGAAGTATAAAATGTTTTTAAAACAAGCTCTAAATATAGAGATTGGTTATAATTAGTTTATTATTTATTAACCACTGGTGACTAGCAATCTTTAAAAAAGTGATAAATACCTATATATAAGCATAGGAATTTTTAATTATGTGTAATTATTGTATAAATAATAGTATGTCTAATTAATATTTATAATTTAAAATATTTTGTTCGAAAACAGTCTTTATAATTCAATGCATGTCTCTTATTTAAAAAGAAAAAAAAACTTATAAATTTGGTTTTCTCTTATATTATTACATACTGTACTATATTTGGAGTAATAGATTCTATATTATACTGATATAAGGGTTGATATTAAGAAGTAATTCTCATTTGTTGTTTGTAAAATCTCATGAAATTTACCAATTATCTAAAAATTCAAATCCAGTCTTTGGAATGGAATCATCTTGATTTAAATGAGAAGATTGATAACTATTGTAAGAACTTGGAGTATCTAGCAATGCAGTGGATTCTGTAGTATCGCTAGATTGTTTTCTTGCATTAGTTAAACTAATATTCATTTGAGACTTATCACTAATTGGTGTCTTTTGTGCATTTCTCATTGGCACCAAGCTTTCGAGATCATCATCATCATCATCGTCATAATTAGATTGTATTTGAAGTAAAGAAGTCTTGTTGATTATTTTTGAAAAAATGCTTTCAGAGTTATCACTGTCAGTTAGACTATTGAGAAGATTGCTGCATTCGTTAGTAGAATAGATAGTATCTGAATAATTATCAGACTTGTAAAAACAGAGTTTGTTTGAAGGTGAGTTATAGTCATCGTTAAGGGAAACTTCATTATCATTAGAATTTTTCATTGGACTGGAATAATGAGGTGATCCCATAATGTAATTCCCATAAGAATAAGATTTCATTTCTTCGGCCGAATCGGATAAACTGAGATTCATTTGTGATTGAGTCATAAAAGAAAATGGAGCTGAATGCTCATCACGCCAACGCAAAGTCTAAAACAATAACATCAATAAACAAAATATATAATGTTCAATTGTTTCGCAAATAATTGTTTTTAAATGTATATAGAAAAATGATAATCAAAATGCAATATATAAATGTTTATAAAAATCACCTACCGAACCCGTTTCATCTACGATAAATTTCATCCCAGTTTGTATGCACAATTTCGGATATGATTTTGGTAATTCCTTGTTAGATTCAATTTTTTTTACAGCATACTTAAGAGCAACTTCTGGCGTTATTATAGTCTCATCAATAGCCTGATTTTGTTCCGATAAACTTAAAGTACTCCAAAGGCCTTCATAAGCATCTTTTGTTGCAGCAACATCTTCACCAATTCGTTGAGCCAGAGGATTAATAGTGTAAAAATACTCTTCAGCTACAGAACTAAGAGCTTTTGTACCCATTTTTCTTCATAAGAAATTATTAATGGTAAGTAGAAGTATACCATAAAACAATTAAAAACACTTTTTATTAAATTAAGTATTTAATAGCACTATTGGCACGATTCATTCTAACCTTTTTAAAAATTATTTTTTGCACCAAAATACATTAAACATTAATAACTGTTTATAAAAAATCTTTATATTGAATAGTATCTTGTCAACATTATCAACTAGCATTGTTGTAAATTACTGTTTATTGAATTAATTAAACATCTGTGACAATCACGCATTCTACTCTACTAACTTCTGTTTGTGTTTATCAACATTAACGCATGCGCATGTTGAGATACGTCACGCCCCTTACTTTACGCGCTTAGTTTAAAATTTTTTTAAATACAGTAGAACCTCAGATCCGAGCAATGCTCGGATAATGACACTTGATTTTTATTTCAATTGTTAACTCAGTCTCAAAGAATATAAAACAGGACTATAGACCTGTTTTTTAGCTATAGCTAAATAACAAGAAATTATTCACAATTTTAAATTGTTTTATTTAGAAATACTTAATAAAAACATAAGTTATGCCAGTGATATTTTATTATTTAATATATATTTATATTTTGATTTTTTTTCGTGGAAAGTAACTGTAAACATTGCAGTTTTAATCTACAAATAAACAATTTCTCATTAACACAAACTGATTACAAGCGATTATGAAAAAAGTTTTAATTTTGTAAAAACAATCGTACAATTTGTTTTAATAACGTTGACATTAAGATTGTCACACTTAAAAATAATAAAAACCACTATGATATTCTTGATTGCATTTGTAGAATAATTTTTGTTTTGGTATATTATACAATTTACCGAAAGAATAGAAAATTCAGTCGATAAATACTATTACAAAGAATGATTTAGATTCAATGACATGGCACATTTATAAAAAAAAGAAAAACAAATTAAACAAACACCTTATGATCAAGTGTCTTTCTTGTCTATTTTAACAATTTGCTTTTTCTGATGTTAATATTTCAATATTTATGGTTTTCTTAATTACATAAGAAATACGTTTCATATAGCTACAAAATTGTAACTATAAATATTATTTTTTCACTAACGCATTTTTACAATTTACAAATATAATTTGATTTACAACTTTCAAAAATACATTCGCGCCAAACACGCATATCACGCAATCCCTAGACAATTTTTCCATAAATCTGAAACCTAATCAAAACTTAAACTTTATCATAGGGAATAAACAATTTGAATAATAAGTAATTAAATTTTTCATACTTATCGTTGATATTAAATTGTTATCATCTACTGGAAAAAGTATTTTATTTTATCGCAAATTGTAGGAAGATCAAAACGGAACTTAGTCCAAATATAATTAAAAATATATAAAATGTAATTTTCTACGTTAAAAATTCTTACATAAACATTTATAATTTATGTACAAACATACTTGATCTACCATATAAAATTTTTCTCAACCAGAGACAACGTTTCCGTTTTATACAATGTATGCTTTTTTGTATTTTGTAAAAATGTGATTTGAAAAATATAGTATTTTTAAACATTTCTAACAATTATTATAAAAATTTCGACAATTTAAAAAAATAATACAACAAAATATTTAAAAAATAGTTTTTTTAATTGTCATAAACAAAATATGTATATTAAAATGGTAATAGAGAATCATGTGATATTTATATAATTAACATTTGAAAAATTTAAATTTCAAATTTGTCAGTTGCCCCTGCTTTGAGAAATTACAATTGAACTTTAAATTTTAAATTAACAGAAATATCATGTCCAGGCGAATTTTAATTTCTTATATAAACAAAAAAGTAATAGCAAAATAAAATAAATTACAATTGATCACAAAAGATAATCAACCAAATAAAGGAAATGATAATGTGGAAAAACCTACACTTTAGGTTCAGACATAGAAATTAAAAAAAAAAATAAATAAAAATGAAAATTAGGACAACTTTAGTCTATATCACTTGAAACCTTAAACACTTATATAAACTTCCCGGAGAACTTTTGAATTCACAAGTTTTTCTGCTTTGAAGCAATACAAATATCAACTATTATTTCTATATTCACATAAATATTTGCGAAATCCTTCGCAGAAAATAAACTATTGTAATGGCGAAACTTGGGCATAAGTCTAATTATTAAAAAGTAGTGCGTATATTACATATGCTCGGTGTGCCTTTATGATACTTTTTCTTTTCCTTTACAACTTAGTCTATAGTTTTCATTCTCGATCAAGCTTGTTTACCAAATGTTTATTCACAGTTTTATCTTTTAAAGTGTTCATTACGAGATTTTAAATGACTGAATTTTTCAATCTAGTTAGCACCACTATGACATTTCATTTTCATTCATAATTTGAGTAAAGCTTTGTGGGATACAGTTCACATTTTGAGCCGGTAACTGTAAATTGGAAGTTGTACTTAATCCTTCAACTGCTTCAAAAACAGATTTTGAGGAGTTATCATTATTACCAGCTACTACACCTTTTACTTTGAAATAGTGATAATGAATTCCATCGATTTCTGCCCAGATTCTTCTTACTTCTCTAAACAACTGAAAATAATTTTTTTCTAATAATAAATATACTAATATTGATCATCTACATGGATGAGTGATCTTCCATTAAAAATACAAATAATTAATACCTAAAATAGTAAACAAAATTTTCATTAGGTTTAAATAATTTTTAAGATATTTAAAAAATACCTGATTTAACCACGTTTCATCGGCCAAGAGTTCATTAAGTATTATGGTTGTATCTTTGTGCGGATCAGCGACTCTCTTATCACCTACTCTTCTTGCACATTCCAAAAACATAATATATTTTTGATGCGCTACCTTATTGAAAAGTGCAATTTTAGTTTGACAGATTCGACAAAACAAAAAGTCCTGAAATAAATAATAAAAATTAGAAATAAGAATGAAGTAAAATTCGAGATTGATAAATAGTAAATTAGTTATAAATATATTAAAAAAAACCTAATTTACCTTTTCTTGAATAGCTTTTGGATCAAGTGGCGAACCTTCTAAAGTAGTTCCATTATATGGTTGGCCATAAAGTAAAACTGTAGTGTTTACTTTTTCATTTTGACAACCAGCACAAGGTTTTCCTTTATATTCAGACTGTGGTAAATCGTTTAGAATATTTAAGCAAGGCCACGTTGAAACAGCAGTTACAACATTTGAACGCCACTTAGTTGTTGATAATAAACGTCGCTTCCTTTCTTCCGTTATATCATCAACGGTTTTTACATTTGACAAGAAATAATCATCTAGATAAAAAGTAAGAATATATTTCATTACAAAAAAAATATTCCACATTAAAATCTTCATTAAATTTCATGTAACTAACCTTGTTCTTGAAATATTTCTGTCAGGAAATTTGAATCCAATGCCTGAGATATTAAAGTTTGAATGTAAACTTCAAAATTATCTTGATATTTTTCAGTTTCTTTCATACATTTGTCGACATATTCGCTGTAAAAAATATCTATTGATTACTGTTTCTTTATATTCAAACGTATATTTAATGTAATCAACAATTACCTATCGTCAACAATCATCTCTTCTCTGAGAAATTCTACGACTGTTTCAACTTTATCTTGTTGCCAAACTTTAACCGGAACTTGTTGAAAAACAAATCGTTTAGTCGGTGGCCATCTAGAATACTATTTAAAAAAAAATCCATTAGTTGAAAAAATACTAAAGTATATTAACAAACTAAATTAAAATTTCTTACAGTAGATATATTTCGATAGAAAGTTTTTCCATTGGATTTAAATGGCTCGTATTTTTGAAGTAATGTTTGTCCGTCAATTCTCCAAAGTGGTGGAAACTCTTCATCTAAATCGGCTTTCATGACCACAAATTCTCCTGACTGAAAATATTTCAATAAGATGAAGGAATGTATAAAATTACAATTTTGGTTAATTTTGTCTTTAAGACAGCCTACAAAACTTTTATACATGGGAAATACACTGGGAAATTAGCTTAATTATTTCAGATAAATTGTTACCCAATAATCTGCATCACCCATCGAGCGCTGCATCCAATAATTATTAATTTCAATATAAATAGAAATTAAATATTTCTTTTTTAATTTTAATAAAACTTAAATTATTTAATATAGTAATTAACACAAACCTTAAAAGTTGAAACATCTAAATCTTCATCACTCAAAGAAGCTAGTAATTTTTCATCACTTCTGGAAGAATTTTTACTGCTATTCGAATGCCGTGAATACATATCGTGTTTCTTCCTTCCGCTTTTCTTAGGAACCGTTAAATCACCAGATGAATATCCATCTTCATCCATAACTTTGCGAGATCTTTTACTAATTACAGGTCTGCCTCTTTTTTTTCGCTTATCCTCCTCATCACCAGCCAGTTTCGCGGCCGGAGTCCAAGCCGGATCAGAATCTGAATCACCTAATTCTTCATCATTATCATAGTAATCATTGCCTTGCTGTTGATCTAATAATTTTTTTACAGACGACTTTTCTTTCGCTTTTCTTCGTGACGATTCCCTTCTTGGAGGTAATAACAAAGAATCTATGGAAATAAGAAAATAATTAACAATATAAAAAAGATGAAATAAAGTTAAAAGAAAACAAAATATAAAAGTTGAGAAATATACCAGCTTTTTTCGAGGGTTTCGTCGTTGTTATTGGAACTCCAGCAAGTCCAGCTGCAGCAGCAGCAGCAGCTGCAGCGGCGGCTGCTTTCCTTTTTCTATCTGTCGGACCTCCAGGTTTAATAGGTCTTCCTTTCTTGGGTTTAACCTCACTTTTTGCAATATTTGAAGCGGCACTTGCGTTTGCAGCATTATTAATATTATTATTCTTCTTTTCACTTTTCTTTGTGTTGAATGGAAAATCATCGTCACTACTAAATCCACCATCACTCGAATCAAAATTCTTATTTTTCCTCTCTTTTGGCAATGGAAAATACCTAGGATCGTTTGCGTAATCAATTTGCGGTATTTCTTTACTTTTAGTCTGAAATTTTGAACCATCTCCATTCATTGTTGCATCTAAAGATCTAATTGGCTCGGGAGGAATATAAGGCTTCGACCTATTCCAAGATGCTTTTCTGCCACTTTTTAAAGAAGATTCCGGTGAGGGATCCCTTTCTCCTTGTAAGAATTTAAGATAACTTGTCATAAATCCAGTATTAGGTTCTTTTCCCTTCATCTTCGGATCATTACCAGGATTGTTTTGATTATTTGCCATTATTTGATCTTGATGTAAAAATCCTAATTCCTCTTCAATATCTGGGACTATTACTTTGGGTTTATCATCTCGAATTTCATGAGTGAAATGTGAATTTTGATTGTGATTTTCTCCAATTCCAATTGGCGGTATTTCAACGGAAGGCTGAAATTCATGTGGATGATGTGGGTGATGACTTGGAGAGATATGAAATGCAGGAAAGTAGGTGAGAGGAGGAGCCGTGTGATGATGAGACACCATCAACGATTGATGTTGATGAGTCGGATTGCTAGCGAAATTAGTCGAATGATGTAAAGGTGTTTGTGAAGCAAATGCACCAGTTGTACTGGGAAACATTTTAGAATGTGGAGGTGGTAAATTCCATCTCTCAAATTCGAAATATCCATTCTGTTGAGGTTGATTCGTGTTGTGATGTGCAGGTGGTGGAATTCTAGTTAAGTACTCTGTCACCACAGCTGCACCGGACATATCGTTTAGGGATGAACTTTTTTCTAAAATCTTCTTTTTCTTTGTGGGTGACTCAGGTTTTCGTCTTTCCTCAACCTGTTTTAATTGATCAGTCCCCGTCGCTGTGTCGACTGACTGTTGCTGAATCTGACAAGAACCTTGATGCAAAGTTTGAAGATTTTTTACAATACTCATAGGATCCCCTCTACAACTACTCAAATCCTGCAGAGGTACTTGACTGGCATCAAAATAGTTTTGCTGCCTCTCTGATACATTAACAACTCTATGTGTTTGTTGCTGAGGAGTCAAAGGATTATTAACCTCAGTATTAGTTTCATAAGAATCAATAACTGCATATTTTCGTGAAGCACGATTATCACTTTCCCAGCAAACTTGTTGCTTTTGAGATGTAAGAAATTCTTGTCTTTCGAAGGCTCGTCCTTCAGTATTATATGTTGTCTTATTAGTTTCATTAGATCCTAAGGCTCGAGTAATCACTGAAGAGTAGGCCACTTGAGCTTGAGAGGATGGTCTTGGAACAGTCACATCCAAAGGAGAAGGTGGAGTTATTTGTTGTTGAATTCCACTTTTGTAGGCTGGAGCTCCACTGGAGCATTGATTGCTGTTACTATCACCGTGTTGCTGAAGAGGAGAAGGAGAGGAAATAGTTGCCATTGGACTATTGTACATTGGATAAGCAGGACTTGGCACATGACCCAAAGGACTTGCTTGGGAATGCGCTTGAAGAGGACTAGGTCTTCTAGGAACCACAACTCCACAATCGGGTCCATTTTGAGTGGATGTATTTGATGAATAGGCGCTGTCAGTAGATGTAGTGGACTTTGATCTTCCAGGATGATGATACTCTGAATCACTCGTTGAACCAGCTGAATAGTGCCTATAAGAAGTTGATGTTGAATCAAAATGTGTTGCTTGCTGATTCAAGACATGAAACTGTTGCTGATTATGTTGAAGATTATTATTTGGTGTTCTCTGACCACTCCCAATCTTATTACTTGTATTATTACAATTTGAAACCGAGTTGTTTGTATAATTTATATTTCTTGAATCCATAATGGAGAAACTAATTGGCGACGATTGACTATTTTCATGTTGGTCTGTTCTTCTGTGATCATTGTGACTATTAATTTCAGGATAAATTTTCACCTGTGCCTTTGTTTGATTCCCTTGTTGAGATGTCAAAGGAGTTTTGTTTTGAATAGCAGGGAAATTAGTGCTTCTTGTTGGTTGTTTTTCTGCCAATTGAGAAGGAGCTGATCTTGTTATAGAGTTGAGAAAAACGGTTGTTGGTGCTGTTGTACGTGAAGTTGAAACAATACAAGACTGATGAGTCAAAGGTGTTTGAACTTTGGCAGAAGGCTGGTTATTGTTAGTTGAATAATTATTCGAAAGTGTATCAGAACTATAATTAGTTGGCACTTGATGGAAAAATGTTTGTGCAGAAGTAACTGAAGATTTGACGGAAGTAACTGGTGAGGGAGACCTTGTGCCTTTCTTATCGTAACTTGCTGATTTAAAATCTGTCCCAGAAACAATTGTTGATGAAATCGGAGCATTTAAATTGTTAATTGGCTGTCCACTAACAAAATGAGTATTAAACGAATTATCGTAGGTTGAAACAGACTTTGTAGAAGGTGGTCCTGGAGAAGAAGAAACGCTTTCGTGTGGTAAAATACCAAATGGACTAGGTAATTGTGAATTACTTTGATGAGTCCATGCCAAAGTGGAAGCAGTAGGTGATGTAGCGGATGTTTGATGTTCAAAAAAGTTTGATTGATGTGCTGCACTATAATTTTCTCTGAGAGTTGAGATATCACTTTCAGGAGAATTTTGTTTAATCCCAATAACAGTTTGATTTTGAGCAAGTACTTGTCTATGTTGAGTTACATAATGGGCTTGTTTAGAATTGGTGTGATGAAATAAAGGTGAAAAAACATCGTAACTCGCAGGGGGCGGAGAAAGAAATCCCCCTGGGTTAAAAGGTGATGGTTGACCCGCCAGAGTTGCAGTTGTATGGGCTGCTTGCAAAATTAACTGAGAAGTTGTTGCAGGAGGAACTGCTTGAGTACCAGTAGTTACTATATGATGATTTGCAAATTCACTATTTGCATTTGTCGTTTGAAAAGTACCAGCAGGACTTCCTGTACTTAAGCGGTTATACGATGTATACCATGGACCACTGGGATCCATCACCTAATTTTGGCACTTAAGGTGCCTAATCTGGAAGGTCTGCGGTTTGCATCTGACAGTAAACTGTTCATCCAGTTTCTTCTGAAATACAAAAGAAAATGTAATCTAGTATAAAGTTTCAATGAAATAGTAGGTAACACAAAGGTTTATTCAATTAAAATCAGTCTTATAGACATTTTAATAATGAGAAATGGACTCCATGAAATTAATAAATTTCCATTTCTCAATGGAATATCCAAAACAATAATATAATAAAACAAAAAGTTCATAATTAATTGAACATTAAAAGTCTGAAAAAACCACTAAATTCATTTCAAATAGAACCTTTAAAAAATATATAAATATACAGGTATCTCCATGGAATAATTAACATAAATTATAAAAGTAAATTTAAATTCATTTTAATAAAAGTTATCTAAGGGCTATACATATTTCTTTTAAGTAAACAACCTAAATACCTGTGAAACATATTTTAAAGAAAGGCATGAGTTTTTATTTCATATATTTCATAAAAACCAAGAAATACTTTCTTTTTATCTAGATTTTGTTATAATGGAATTTCAAAAATCTTTCTAACTCATATACTAGAGTTTAAATTTTTTTTATATAATAATAAACCGCTTAAAAGATAATGTTTATTTGCAAATTACAATTGAAAAATTAATAACTGAAAACAAGCACCATTCAGTCATTCAAAAACATAATTCATATTCATTCAAATTTGAAAAGAATCTCCCATTAACAACTTTGCTTAATTGAATACATAACTGAATAAAAGAATATAAAGGGAAATTAATAAAGTGATGTCATGTGTGTGAGAAACAAGTTTCGGCACCAAACTATGCATTAGAAGATTCGCGATCAGGAAGGTCAGCGTCTTTCTAGATCTTGACTCCTGGTGATTGAGACATGTCGAACTGAAAAAAGTACAATATTTTATTGAACTAGAAGCTTACCTTAATTTTTTATTGTAGACGATGTTGTGGCTCATTTAATGTTAATATTTAGAAACATAAATCAACGTTTTATCGAATATATCAGAGAAATATGGCCACAGATCGGCGAATCGACACTTTACACTCGGAACAAATATATAAAAGAATCAAAACTGTAAGTCTTTTAAAACTCCCTAGTTTTATCACGAATCATGTTGCATGAAATATACAGCGTTTAAACCACGTTAAATTAATTTTACACAAATCACTTATTCGATAAAATTTGCTAACAATGTTGTATGTACCACCAATGTCCATTATAGGCCGCCATTTTGAATTAAATCAACAATAGAAAAGCGCCACCTGTTGATTATCAACAAAAATGGCGGTAATTTTTAAAGACACAAACGTAAAAGTTTTTAATGTGAGATAAAAAAATTAAAATAATTAAAACATGAATCATGCAATTAAGAATATAAGGTTTTAATATGTTTATTTACAAAAATAATTTTTATTGAAATGATAGTGTAAGAACATGTTTCTAATCACTTTCAAAATACATAATACTAATAATTGTGATAATTAATATAATTACTTCTAACACGTTATAAATTGTAATTATAAATATTAGACTGATAATTCAAATTATACCAAAGACTTTTGTCGTAACTAAAACTAAAGACTTGAATTATAAACGTTATAAACTATACTTGTATGATCATATAAGTCACAAATTCGAGCTCCATTCATGTAAGAAAATATTACTTATTTTTATACATTCGCAGTAAAATACATCGCTTGTAGACTTTACTGTCTTTATATAAAAGTAAACATTACAGGCATACATTGAAAGAAAGCTTTTTTTTACGAAAAAGTGAATGTCCAAAACAAAAGTAAAAAATTAATTTTTCCTGTAATTGCATTTTATTTTAATTTAAATATAATTATAAAACATTACACACACTTTGATTTTTTTTAATTGAGAAATTTCTTTTTAACGTAACAATTTTGTTTATTACAAGTTATAACAATTTTCTACTATTTCGAAGTTTCCTAAACGATTTACATCGAATTATATATACATAACATCCTTCTTTATTATTCAAAATTGCAAAATAATTAAAATAATATATCACGAAAACCGAGACTCCCGACTTATTTGCATTGTGAATTAAAATAGAAATAATATCAAATAATAAATAAGCAATTTTTACTTGAAGGAAGATTAATTTTCTTAAGGTGCGTACTATCTATGTATCTCACTTTGGTTTTAATGATAATCGCCTAAATTTACATTCATTACGGTAACATTGTAAAACATAATATACATTCATTCGTATTACTTCGCTTCCATTTAAATTTTTTAAAAATTAAATTTGAAATGTATTTAATAATGGCTACCTCATATGCATTTTTCGTTGTTGCCAAACAGCAAATTTCTTGTAGGCTGCATTCAAGAGTTGATTCAAGTGACTCGTTAAATGTTGACTTACTGCAGAGAATTCTCTCTGCATACGATCCTATAAAAATGACCTTTCATGACACTCTAATCTTAGTAATTATTATTTCTCTTTTACGATAAAATAAATATTTAATACAAAATTTACCTCAAATGGTTTGAGTTTTGCAGAATGAAACCTCTGAAGTGCCTCGTGCATACGAACCGCTTTATCTTCTAACTGAGGTGTTGTTGGTGGAAAACTCCTCCAAAAATGTTTAAGAAGTTCACAAAGACATACGTAGACGTTGCGCAATTCTTTTTCTAAGTCTTTTGGTATTAATTCTATGACAAAAGAGTTAAATAAATCAAATCATTTTCATTCAGAAATAAAAAGCTAAAAAAACTAATGTGGATAGAATGATTAAATTTTAAAAAATGTTTTTAAATGAAACTTACGTCCGAGACTTTCTTCTCTAAAACCTTTCATTAAGGCTCCTCCAGGAGTGAGTTCTCCTAAAGCTAACACTGCTGCTCCTGGACTGACTAAAGTTTTAGAGTCTTGTCTCGGTAAACTGGTATTATTTCCCCATTTTGCAATCTCTATCCTCATCTGATTCAATATTAATGGTATTTCTTTTTGATGAACTCCGAATTTTTCACTTCCAGGCACCGGTCCATGCAAATATCTATCTATTTGCGTTAATTTAAGAGGCATTACATTGTTTGTCTGTACGTCACAGTTCGTATCCAAATCATCATATAACAACTTTTCTTGTATCCTGAGCTATAAGACAAAATTAATAATTACATAAATCAAAAATAAATATTTTTCATCAATTAACAAATTTAAATAGTCAAGAACAGAGAGTCAGTCAAATGTTACCTTTTTAATCTTTGGTTCGTCTAGATTATCATTTGTAGAAGGATGTTTGCTCGCCGAAGAAGCAGACCCATTCATTTGAGGTTCATTTGAATTGTTTGAAGATTTGGCAGTGCTAGCTTTCATGACCATAATGCTGTGTTGATTGAATCTTTTAATCATATTTTGATGAACAATATTACCAGAAGGTTTGTCTGCCTTTCCTACTTCACTACCATAATTTTCATCTAAATTTGTATCCTCAAAAGAGGTAATATCCAGCAAGGGATCATTGATTCCCGTTTGAATGTCTTTCTTCATTTCTTGATCATCTATTTTGGCACATTCGGTGAACAGATCCTTGGTCCCTGCATTGATACGATCTCGATGAAAATAATGTGATTGAAAAAATTTCATCCAAAATTCAGATTCTTTCATTTTATTAGGCACATTTTCTTGATGCTTTCTTTTAACAGCTGGGTAGGTTTTAAATATACACTCTATTATATCCGTAGTTAAATTATATTTGAATCCATTGCATCCGTCAGCTTGTGGTTTAATATCAGCCTAAAATATTATTTCAAGTAATTGTATTATATATAATATATATTATTTACAAAAATTTTCAAAATATATTTCAACTCACAAGAAAGGCGCCATTTACACCGATTTCTTGTTGTTGAACCTTTTTTGCTTGCATGTATTCTGAGGCATGCTGTGCCCAAAATTCCTCAGACGAAACTACTTGCGTGATTACTAAGTCACGATACAATTGTAACAAAGATGGATTTTCTTGAAGTAATCTAAAACCAATAGAATCATAAGTTTAAACCCTTTTTTAAGAAAAAAATATACATGTACTTTTGAAAATCCATTTACCTATTCTTTTCTTCTAGTTCCTTATTAACTTTCTTTTTAAATTTAGGTAGTAATTGTTGTAGCAATTCTTTCACATCGTCACGATCTTTGATTTGTGCTTCTTGGCCATTTTTATTTACAAAATGAAAAGTTGATGATTGTCCATCATGTAAAACCACTTGCAACTGTATTTTGGATTTCCCCTCGGGAGAGATTTTTTGCACTGAACATCAATAAATATACAGGATAAACAAATTTTTTTAAAAAATCTAGAATTTTTTTTTTGTTAAGAAAACAAATATTTTAATGAAGCTTACGTTTAATGTCAGCGTATTTGTGACTGACAGATACTTTGTTGCTTTTTTCTAGCATAAAAGCTATTCTTTCGTTCATAACGTATAAAGTGCCATCTCCTTTTTTATAACGAACCTGTCCTACTTGCATAAGAACATCTTCCGATGATGTGGTCATGGTGGACGAGTTTTTTTAACAAAATTTATCTACAAATAAAAAACAACCATAAAATTTGTATTACCAATTTAAAACCATTTATTCAAAAGTATTGCGAATTAACACATATTAGAACTATCAATTTCTCCAAAATTTCCGAGGGTTTTCTTTCTTACCAAAAATTATACTCCATTTGGCTTACAGATTAACCCATTTAGTTTCAATTTTACAGGTTGAAAAATATATGTTTCGTTCACTCAAGGCTTTTACAAAATAGTGTATAGTTATAAAATTAGGCGTTAAAGAGCAAACTAGTTTCTAAAGTACATACATGGAACTTAGTTTGTATAAGTAGATTTTGTAATTTTACTTTTAATTACGCAACACAAGCAATGCTTTCTAAACACTTTCTTTTTTTTTAAATCATATATGGATATAATCTTAATATTCTTTGTACATTATTATTCGTAAATCTCAAAAAACATAAATATTTACAATTTTTGCATTTAAAAAAATAGTGATAATTTAAATCGTACAGAACAAAAAAATAATTATATCCTACTCGCGAAAATATTCCCAAGATTAATTAATATTAAAATTATGTGACAATGACAGAAATATATTAATATATAACTTGAAAATAACTGATTTTTAACCTTTTTTCTTCAATAAGAAACGCAATGCATATTAATAAAATAAATATTGTACAGGCGATGAAAATAATTTTTTTTATATACATAACAAATGTATGATCTGATTAAAAATAAGAGAAAATTATTAACGTATAAAATAACATTCTATATAAGCATCAATGTCTTTTTGTTCGTCACGGTGTCCTTGAATATATAAAAATGTACTAAATCTTTTCTTATACGTTTAAATTAACAAATAATTATATTCATAATACAGTGATGTTAAGAAAAAAAAATGTTTGAAAAACAATACATTCACAAGTAATAGGTCTCATAAATCGGAAATCCGACACTGAAATAGTTATTATAGTTATTCTACATTAATTTTTAATCGTATTTCATTATTTTTCTGCGATTGCCGGCTCAGTTTTCTTCATTTAACGGCTAATCGCAGCTTTCTCATTCTTTTTGAGCTAAATTAATAATAAAAAATGCGTATTTACCAGTAGAAAAGTGGAGAAAACTATAGAAGGATATTCGTCGCTCGACTCGGCCACCATGTGCAGAACACATCGTGTCGTGTCGGATGGACGCATCTCGAATTGTCGACGACTACCACGACTACCGACGTTGTCGGCAACCAGAAACAACATCGACCTGTCTGACTAAAAACTACTTTAGTCAAATCAACAGTTATCAAATTTCCTGTAAGTACACAGTTAAATTTCTAGTCATGCATTTATTTTAATTTACTATTGTAAATTTGTACTCAATTCTATAATCATTTTAAATATTCACAAAGTTTCTGAAATTAAGTAATTTCCTTCATTTTTATATATTTTTTCTTTATAAAATGAAATATAATTTCCAATATAATTTTATTTTTGATTAAAAGCGCGCTTCACTTCCGGTTCAAAGTTTAGAAGTTATAACGAGAGGGCACTGCAATCAACGCGTATATTATTAATTATAAATAAAAATAGTTAATTAACTATTCAAGTGAAAGAAATAGAAAACAATTTCATTTTTTCTTTTTTATATTATCGAGTCTTAAAGAATCTAATAAAACATAACTAATAATATTAAATATTCACTCCTAGGAGTGAAACAATCAAACTTGCAAACTTAAAATTCAAATTAATTTTTTATAAACTAAAATTTAATATGGTCTAGGCGCTTTTTATAGAATTATTAATTTTAGTGACTCATTATTTTTTAATATATTTAAATTTTTAATTTAAAAATAAATAATATTCATGTCGGAATCTAATATTACACATACATATAAACTAGCAAAAACAAAAGAAAATGAAATTGAATAACAAATATTTTTCTATTTTTTAAATATTTTATATTAAATTATTGTTAAGTTATATAGATGCATAATAAATTAAAAGTTTAATTAAATGTTTTTAATCTCAAAGTTGTCAAAATGTTTAAATGAGAAATTGGATGTTAATTATAAATTCTGGAAATTAAAATTGAATTTCTCTAATATATATAAAAAGAATGCTTTCAAAAACATCTTTATCACACTCTGAAGACAAAAGTATTTTCTTATTTAATACGCGTATTTAGAAAAAAATAAAAAATAGAAGTAGAAGAACATATTAAATTAAAAAAATATAAATAAACATTAATTTTTGAAAATAAATTTTTCTACAGAATTTGTGAACGACATTGATTCATTTCTGAGAAAAACAATTCCGAACAGTAAGTAAGCAAAGTCAATATAATCGTTGCCATAGTAATAGTCGTGTTCATTTGATGACAGAATGAGTTTATCACGCGAGAATGTAAAGTTAAATGAAATATAACTACAGTTAAGACAATGTTGATGAGAAATATGTAAAATTTTTGCATGCACGCACCTTGTACATGTATACATAGATATAGTTTTGCACTAAATTGCGTATACGATAAATTCTAGTTTATCAATTCATATCAAACTTTCATGGAAAAAAAATTTTTTTAATTAATTTATCAATTATTAATTTACCAGAAGACTTGAATTATTACCTGACACTAAAACAATCAATAATTGAATTGATTTTCACTTAAACAAAATAAGAATATCATGAAATGTGTACAGAATTTGTTAAGAGTTAAAAAGATTTTTTTTTAATTTGTTAAGAGCAGGAAGCAATATGTTTTGGGTCCAAATGTCCTCGAGATATGTTCACCAGAAAAGGAATGAATTCTTTCATGAAATATTATTCCAGAGATGAATATCCAAATATTTCACCATGCACTTATAACGTTCTAGAATCATTTAAAAGTATTAATACAAAGGTATATTGGAAAATAAAATTAATTATCACAAATTAGACGCTATATAATCAAAGAATAAATTTAGCCATGCTTAGGTGCTATTAGTAAGAGAGGATTTAGTGGTCCTGCAAGATTTGCGAGTAATACTAAACCTAATGAAAAATCTCCGGCTCCTTGTGATTATAGTCCTACAATAAATTTTTCACCCGACAAAAAAGAATCAAAAGCTCCATTTTCATGTTCGTCAAAGAGAAAATCCCATCCGATTAATAAAAATCCAGGGTAAGTTTAGCTGTCTTCATGGCTTTTTCTAAAAATAAAGAAATATTTATTAAGTATTTGTACATAGCATAAGAAAATTATGAAAAAGACAAAGAATTTTTTTCAACAGACCTGGATTGTATAATCCTTATGAAAAAAAACGAAACATAGTCTTCCATCACAGTTTTGGTGGACGAAAGAAAATACATCTTCCAGTTGAGATAAAATGTTGTAGCCAAAAAACTGATACTTGTAAAATCTGTGAGGAGAAACCTTTTGGAGATTACTGGCATCGGAAAAATAAAATTTTCCTTTGTAGACCTTGCATGTTAGAACAACAGAAAAATCATTCAAAATTCACAAGAAAGGAACTTTCTCAATTTTCTGTAACTAAGAAAAATATATTTTCTAAAAAATAAAACAGTGAAAAATTAAATTTTAATGTATATGTAGAATGAAAAATTGAAATTGAATAATTTATTTCAGAAACTACGAGACTGCTCAGGAATACATTTGCATGAGGGGACAACTGCAAAAGTTTGGTTGATTCATCCAAATCAAATTATAAAATCAGCTCGTAAAGAAGCCTATCTCTCGTGTTATTTTGACTAATTTTTGATAAGCGTTTTTTAAAATTTATTTAGAATCAATTAATTTTTAATATTCTTCATTAATAAAAATAACTAATAAATATAATAATTGAAATAATAATAATTTTTAATTTAAGTTGGTAATTATACAAACACTGGTATATTTTGCTCATAACATGTAATTCTATATTCAACTAATATTACAATAAGCCACTTTATAGATACCTTTATTCGTTATATTTGAGCGTATATTTAAATACATATATTGTATAAAAATATCGACATGTTACACGTAGAAGTGTATATGAATTATATTTCGTAACGTAACTTGAAAACGACAAATAGATTACTCATCTGATATATTTTTTACGTATACGTGGTATATCAGTCGTTATAAGAAAGAACACTTTTTTAGAGATAGAATTTTTTTTATAAATTGCAAGTTTTCTATTACTCGCACGTACAAAGTAATTCTTTATTAAATTTCATTAAAACAGGATACAATTTTTAAAGCATATAATTAATAGTAAACAAATTAAACTTTACAAAAAAGACATGCAACTTTTTTAAATTTCGTTCAAGTTGCATGTACAGTATATTTGTAAAGATTAATGTTTTTACTAACAATGCTTTCTGAAATTTTTCCCTAAACATTTTATTAAAGTTTTCGTATACATTTTTTGTGAAATTTAATATTTTCACTGCTAAAATTTCACCGATTGACGCTTTAAAAAATAATAATAATAATGCAATAAAAAGTATTGTAGTATTTTCAATATATGCAATTTTATATCTGCAATGTAATTTTAATTCTTGCTGCTTTACTTGGCGAAAATAAGACAATTTTTTAAGTATCATTGTTCTCTTAATATTGTACAATAAAAAAGATAATTTTTATAGCTATATTAAAAGGCTTCACATTTTTTCTAAACCAGCTTTAAAAATTACAAATTTAATATTAGGCAGTATGAATTAACTGGAAAAAATAATCTATCCTATTCTACACTATGTAGACAAATAGATTAGAGTTTAAAAATATATCAAAAACTGAGAATTTCATAAAATAACTTAAATATGTAATACGATAAAAAATAAAATATTTTTTCCAGTTATTACATATTTTTCAAATGTATCACGAAACTTAAATTGACAAATGAAGAATGTGTAATGATATAATTAATGATAAAGAATATTTTTTATGCATGATTATTATAAATATTATGCGGAAATTTAGAGATTTTCTTTAAACATCAATATCACGCAGTGCAGAATAAAATTGAATTTATTATGATCGATTTTTAAATTCAAAAGCACAATGACTTTTTGTACTTTAATAAATATTATTTATCTTTGCCAAAATAATGAAAAATGCTGTTTTGATAAATGTTGTATAAATTTGATTTGAATCAAATTCAACAATTGTTTTCACTATTATAGTCTTCATTAACTTTATTGTACATAAAATAAAATAACTAGATTATGTTAGGTTATAATTAAAAGAATGTAGCTAAACAAATTCAAAATAACAGTTCCATGATTAGTTTCGTACTGAAATTGACGTTTTTAAGGTAAATGATAAAAGAAGTAATATTACCTACAAATATTATAAAATTTCATAAAAGATAAAAATTACACAGTTCAATATTTCATTTAGAAACCAGAAAAGTTGACTTAGAAAATGTTGCACTTAAATTAAACAAAGTTAAACAAATTTAGACATTTAAATAATAAATGATGAAAAATGAAGAAATAAATTAATTTTCATCTTCAATGTTTTTTGAATTTAAAAAAAATAGTAAATAAATAAAATACACAATTTATAAAAATATGAAAGTATTTCTTAATTCTAAAACTTAAAAATTCGAAAGTTTGTGTTTCTTACTCAACCTCTTATCTGACTCTTCAATAGGATTCCCTCCATCAGGTGCCTGTCTTGAAATTGTAGAAGTTGATGTTTCTGAACTAGTCAATGTATTTTCATCATCTGTCTCAGATTGTTTCTCAGGAAACTTATCCATGGAAGCAGTACTGACGGATTCTGAACTATTACTCGCCATGAGGTCATCAATACAGGGTCTATGAATCACAGTAATATCAATATTTCCATCTACATCTTCAGAGACGCTAGTTGGCATTGATCGAAAAACTTCCGAGCTCTCACTCTCAAATAAACTCTTTTGTTTTTGACTGTTATTGTCACTGTTGGTAAAGGCGTTCTTCTCCATCATTTTTCTTAATCTACTTAGTCCACTATTGATTGCTGCATTAAAAGTCTCCGTGTATCTATTGTCCAGCTGTTGAACTGCCTCTCCATCAGGAGTTGTATTTCTGTTCTGAACGTCTTGGGTAACAGAGCAACTAAACGAATTAGGACTGTGTTGTACATCTGGGAGCAAATGCTGATACAAGAGAGGGTTAAAAATATTTTCAGTATCCATATGACGTACATTAGTTGCCATCAAATGAGCAGAGAGTTCATCAAATTCAACAGAATCGTTTCCTTCTTCTTCTTCTTGTGACAACTCTTGTCTAAGTACATTTGACACTTTCTTTTTATTCTCAAAATTACCACAAACCATTGATTCAGATTTTAATTTTTCATCTGAACATCCTTCTGATATTTGAATAGATATTGAACTCTCTTCTTGGGAATGTCCTTCAACAATATTATCCTGAATTTTTTTACTACATGCTTCTTGACTTCTATTAAATGGATTGCTCCTATCATTTTGAAAATAATTATTATTATTGCACTGCAAATTGCTTAATAATTCCATAATATTAATTTTCATTGGAAACATTTCCATTGGAACAGGAGGTGGTACATTGAGTTGTGAAGCAAGTTTATCCAGTAGATGATTCACGTGCATTTTAGTTCCTTTTATAGGATGTTCTTCTTCTCGATCAGAGGAATTAGCGCTGTATGGATTGGAGCAATCGTTTAAAAAATAATGAGTCGATTGATTATTGTAACAAGTCGAATATCCAGTATCGGAAAAATTTGAATCCACTGCCATTGTATTAGTTGCGCTGGATGAGGAACAAACATTTCGAGATTCAGTGGAAAAAGACGGATTTTTGTCTTGATAAGATGTCGTATTTACTTCCATGGAAAAATTTGTATTAGAAGTTGGAGGAGGAACAAAAGTGGATGTTTCTTTTGTGTTTACAGCTGTATTAGTAGATTCAGGAGAATTTTTGTTCATTAATGTTCCATTAGACTCTTGATCGTCAATTTGATCATTCATTTCGAAATCATTTTCAAAATCGTCTTCGAAAGCATTTTCTGTCACATCATGTAAACGTGATTGAAGTCGTTTTGTAATTTCGTCCAATTCCGTCAACTTTTGTCTGTAAATAAATATTTTAATTAATTTTTACATTTTCATTGATTTTGATAAAAAATTCATAATTTACGATTTATTTACTTTAATGATGAAGACAGAAGGGAGAGCGATGCATCTCCAAATCCTAGTCCAATATCAGGCATAGTTTCTTCAAAAGGCGGGTAGTTGAAGTTTACTGCATTTGGAAATTTAGAATCGTCAATTTTATTACAATCATTATTAAATAAACGCATTGTTTTTGGACGAGGTGAAGATTCATTTGACTGGTTTGATTGGCAAGGTTCGGACGGCAACTTTGTTACACTTGTCGAAGAAATAGATTTCCCGAAAGTAGATATACTCTCCAAGGGAGTTATGCTAACCTAAAAAATCATTATTATTATTATTAATTTACATTGAATTTGAATTGAAATGCAGAAATTTATATTGCTCAGTATTATTTACCTTTATTTGACCGTTACATTTCCCTGTAAAATCTATAATGTGGAACCATCCAGTTACAAGAGGAAATCCAGCAGTTAAAACAGAAAGGTCTATCGCAGCAAAACCAATAACTATATCTCTGTCTAAATCAATATCAATGCAAGTATCTGGTTCTAATAATCGCCAAACTTTAAATATTAACTTTTTTTCATCCTGAAATAAATAAATTTATTGTGTCTGTATGTGGATTTAAAATTTTTACTAATTGATTGAAAAAAAACTTACGCTAGTCAAAAGATCTACTGGCAATCTTGTATCACATCTCCACTCCCATCTAGGATTGCACGTTCGAGAGCAAACATTTGTTTTTGTGTAAGAATTATATTGTCTTTCGTTTGGACTAGAAACTCCTTGAAAAGTAACATAAGTACTTGGTTCCACAGTTGCATTAGCCTTCTCCACCTTTGGCAAATGTAAAGCACATTCTATTTCTACTACAGCTCGAAAAGATAATTCCTCATCAGATTCCATTTGTTCGTTGCTCAACGGATTCAAAATTCCAGAAATTTCAGTAGTAGTTTCACTAAAATTATTACTTAGACCTTGATTAGAATAATCATCGAATTCAGCGCCAACTCCAACGCTCCTGTACATATCTGTTGAGATGTTAAAATTTGTCTTGGAACTTCGATTACTACTGTTATCAGATAAAATAATTGATAATGGATCCAAGCTCAAAGGTTCAACTTCGATTCTTTGTTCCTCAGGTCCAGTTGCACTAACTTTCTCTGTTTGTGAAGCTTGATTCGTATTTGTTCTTGAAACGTGAAGGGCTTGAGCGAGACAATCGACGATTGAATGTAAAACTTTGCTTTGATTTTTTAAAGAATCTGTCGCTTCTTTCGTAGAAGGTTCTACATTTATTACTTCTTCACGAGTTGAAAATTCCGTTTGGCATTCTTCATTTCGAGAGGAAATGCTTGGTGTCACTTGTACTTCAACTTCAGAGCTTCCTCGATTGGTTCGCGAATTTTTAAGAGTTAAAATGGGAATAGTTTGATCGTTTTGAATAGAATTATTTGTAATTCCAACAGGTCCACATGGAGTGCTGATGGAATCACGAATACCTCTTGTCATTTCTAATAGTGCAATTTGATCGGCTGTACCAAGAGCTACCAAACCTAGTAACTGCCCCTTATTTTGACCGGTTACAGGATCCTTAATCAAAATCCAACCATCCACACTTATTACTGGATACTGTAAAACAATAATTTAATAATTATTAAGAGTTTAAGGACTTTAAATAAGTTTGTGACATGAAAATACCTACTTTTGATAATAATAAATATGGCAAAACATGAGAATCTCGATAAGCAACGTATAATTGATGTATAGGAAATTTGGCAATTCCTATAAGATTATCTTCTCCGGCAGAAGTTTTATTGTATACCTCGGTGACAATAAAATTATCTTTTGTTCTTTCGAGTAAGTCAGAACCGTGAATAAGGGGAACGAGCTGGAAATATAAAAAGAAATTAATTTGAAAATAAACTTCAAGTTTATGTACTTGACAGAAATATTTTTAAATCTTACAAGTCACAAAATTTTTTTATAAACTCACTTGATGAAAATGATATACAGGATTTTTCGTATTAGTGCAAATGCGACTCATGGCTCTGTCTTCTTTCCAAAAAGCTCGACAAATAATGTACGAGTTTAATTCAGGTAAACCTCTACCCTCAGATATGTATATTAAACCATGTAAAAGAACCTAAGTAATAAAAGAAAATAAATTCCAAACTTTAATTATAATACCTTTCAAATTTAAAATATACTTATCAATACAAATAATATAATCAAAATAAAATAAAAACACAATTACCTTTTCATCATGTTTACTGTTTGGAATCAAGATTTCCATGTTTCTATCTTCTCCATTTTTCTGTCGTTGTTCAGATAAACTTCTTTCATCATTTGTTAGGGAATTACTTCCATTACTGATGGTATCAATTCTTCTAGATGAGCTGGAGGAAACTCCACTATTTGAATTTGACTGAGTTCCAGTCACAGTCTTAAAATTGGCGTTTTTCGTATTAAGAGGAGAGAAAGATTCCCTGACAGGAATATTCTCTTTTGTAGAAGTCACAGCGTCTAATTTAAAAATATAAGATTTATTAGTTTCACTAAAAATTGTTTGACATTTACTGTTTATTTTTTTAATTAAAAAGTAAATAAGACTTGTCTTTTACAAAAAGAAAAAAAGGTGTAATGAATAAAAGATAAACTTACCGACAAATTCTTTTCCAAAATGAATTCCATCACAGCCTAATGCAACTGCAACTTCTAATTCGCCTACTTTAATTCCTTTATTAATAATAGCAACTCGTTGTGACATGCTTAAATTTTTTGTCGAAAAAACATCATTCAAATGCATTGTACCATTTCCTAATAAAGTTGGAGATCTTTGATTCAAGTGTCTATGAGAGACTTTGAGGTTTAGTGGACTATTAATATAGGCGTAGGATTTTGATATATTGTACACACCTTGGTGATAAAATAAAATTTCTGTAAAATAAATAAATAAATTTTTTCGTAAATATTTATTTAAAATTGAACTTTTAAAATGTAGTATAATTTTATAATTATATTTTTAATAAAGACTAATAAATGTACCTTGATCAACTTGCTTTCGAGATGTCATTTTTATAGGCTTTTTCTCATTCATTGATTTCTTCTTTAGCTGATTTGGATTTAAAGTAATAGCATCATATTGTACAAAAAATGTTGCACTAGATGGAACACCACTATCTCCTAAATAGATAATAAACAATTGTTAATATATTATAATATATTTAAAAAAAATTTAGATCTGGATAAATAAATATGATTTAAATAAAACCTTTCTCACGAGAGAGACAAGATGACTTTACTCTTCTATAACCAGCAGGAGACAAAATGAATGACCTCACAATTATTTGTAGACAATCCACATAGTCAAGTGGTGTTACTTCTATTGAAGGAGCAAAACAAATTTTTAAATTAAATGAAAATGTAATATATTTATTGTGTAGGTATTAAATTATAAGTTTACAAACCTTTAGTCTTAATATCGGAACAAACATTTTCCTTAACAACTTTTACTTCTTTAACTTCATCTTTAATATCATTTTCTAAATTATGCTTCATGAAAGTAGTTGTATTTGTCTCAGAAGCTGGAACCTTTTTACGTTGACAACAATGAATCGACTGTGTTGCAAATTCTATTAAACTTGGAGTGGGAGAAGTTGATCTTAAAGTTTCTAATGCTGAATATTCATCGAAGTAATTCATATCATTTCCAAGAAAATATTGGTATAAATCTGCTTCCTTCTCAGGACAAACGTCAGGATGATAGTTTTCATATAAAAATTTGTCAGCATCGTATACATAAGAATCATCCAATAAAGCTTCTTTTAATAAAGCACTTTTCAACTTTGTTGATTTTGCAATTGGTTTATCGACAAGCTTTTCAGGAACTTCAAAGTTAAATCTCTTAACAGGCTCTATGAATTCTATTCTCTTATCCTTTAAAATAGATCTATAAATTGTTTCATCGTGTTTCGTATTTCTCAACGAGGATAAGTAGTCAACTTTAGGACTAAAAATACCATCAGTTTGTTTATTTAAACCTTTCATATCAAAATTTACTGACTTACTGACCTCGTTATTTTGATTATTTTCCATTTTTGCTGGCATATTTTCTGTGTTTGTAACTTTTATTGAAACATGTATGCTGCCTATTCTACTTTGAGTTTTATTTACTATTGGAAAATATCGAGTAAAAGGCTTTGTTTTAAAAATATCTAACAGGTCGACTACAAATGCTGTCCCTAAAACTTTCTTTGTTTTCTCAGATTTGATTATAAGTTCTAAAGATTCACAATTTTTAATATAATCTTCAAAGAGATAAAAATTTGTTTTTATCGTATACGTTTTCTCTGTATCCTCAAATTTTTGTGAGAGTTTTGTAACATCTAATGGCCTGAAAAGTAAATTTAATATGTATTTTTATCAGCTTTATTAATTAAAACAAAAAAATGAAGTTTTTACATATTATAAAATAAGAATTTCTGACAACTGAGTTAACCTCTATAGTTAAAATAGAGTATTGTTTAATTTAGAAAATAAATGAGATAATTTAAATATTTTACCTAAACAGTATTTCGTTCTCTTCACCCCACCAGGAAACGAATACAATCACATCCCCAGGGTTTATATTGGTCCAAATGACTTCGTCAATAACAAGATTTAAGTATCCATGTATTTTACCCTCGACAAAAGGAGGTAGAGAACGATAATTGTTCACCTTTGAATCCATTTAAAACAAAAAGAAAAAAACACACAAAAAGTATTTTGCCCATCAGTCATTGACTTTTGTTTACATTGAAGATAAAAGATATTTTGACAACAATCAGCAAAGTAAAAGTTTTCCAGTACGCCATTTAAGGCTGCTTTGCACGAAAGAAAACAAAACAACAAGGGACGCGTTTCTAAAAAAAACTTGTCCATTTTATTTCCTCTATTTCCAACCAATCCTTAATAACCTTTCAGTCCTTTCAGCGGGAAAATTTTAAATATTTTTTTTTGGTTTTTATATATATATTTTTTTTTAATTTCTTATTTTAAAATAAGTCTTAAAAAAAATTTAAACTAAAATTAATGGGAGTTGAAATTAATAAAAATTACTCAAAAACTTTTTTTTATAAGATTATTATTTAAAATATTATAATGTAAGACATTCTTTAACTTATGACAACCTTTCACTGGATCATACATAGAAATATGTACAATTTTGAAAAAATAAATATAAATTTGAATATATATGTAAGCGTAGATAAGAGTATTAAAATATAAATATGTGATGTTTATTTTCTTTAAGCTTATTTTTTAAGTTTATTGACCAAGTGTATATCACTCTTAATTTAAAAATAAATTCAAAAGAAAAATGTATACGATGAAGCGCAAGTATACAAGAATGTATTTAAAATACTTCATTTTTAATGAAAGTATAAAAACTAAACGTCGAATTACTTACATTTATTTTTAAACTTTATTTTGTGAGAATTTAAATAATATTGCAAATTCATTTTGTTCAAACAACCATATTCAACACAAACACCTAGGTACAGCACTTAAGAATATTATAACTACTGTATAAAAATATAATTAGCTTTCTTGTGTATATTTAACGAGTTTAAGAGATTTTTTAATTAAAAAAATATTCACTTAAATTGTAGTAGTAAAATGAGACAAACGAAGAAAGTCAACGTTCGGCAAACTTTTGGCAATCTATAACACTATTGTTCCATTTGATTAATCTGCTTGCATAAAGTATTCTAAATATAGTTACACAAGAAGCGAAAACGAATTTTTAAATGGAGTTTAAATAAGCATTTTAAGACGTATTATATTTTAAGATTGAACACCATCGATAAAAATTGTTCATAATGAATTGTAATGACTCCATCTTGATCAGTATCTAATTGCCTAAATGCAGAAGTCAGCGTCTGAAAAATAATATTATATTGCTTTTGATTAATTTAAATTAACAAGTTGTACCTGTATAATTAAAAATGCAAATTAATAATCTTACATAAAGAACGACACAACATTGAATAAAGTCATCGAAGTAAATTGTTCCCCTGCCAGCACGATCATATTTTCGTATTAACATATCTATAACAGTTTCATTTAATCGATAGCCAAAGTTCGTCAAAGCAGTTTTGAGTTCTTGTCGATCAATATTTCCACTTCCATCCTTATCGAACGATCGGAAACAATTCTGCCAGTCAGTCACATATTTCCAAAGAGCTCCAAACTCTTCAAAATTGACAGTTCCACTTTGCCGTTTGTCGAACATACCTGAAGAATCAGCATCATTTGGATTGTCATCAGTAGATTTTTCAGTAGACTTTTCAGTAGATTTATCATATACAAACATACCTGTGTAAACAGAACCAAGTACGAACAAAACCATTTTAACCCCTCAATATTTTGAAGAAATTCTAGATAAGATGATTAACTAAAGTCAAGAACCTTTTCCCATTTAACATTTTTTTTAATATTCAGAATATGTATTATGAAAACAATTGAAACCTTTAATTATAGAGAAATTTAATTATTTAACTAGATTGTTGAAATATGCAAATAGTGAAAAGTATATCAATTATTATAATTTGTGTAGAAAATTTGCGTGTGTAATTAAAAAGTAAATAAATAAAATTTTCATTCGTGCAAACTAAAATAGAAACTATAATTTACAATTAAATTTACCCAACAAACAACTTTGAGCCATGAATTGAAAACCGTTTGGCCAATATTTTCTGCTTCAATTTGAAATACATAGTGATTTAAATATTTTAAGGAGTTAAAAGATTCTGATGAAATCATTTAAAAATGAGAACTTGGTACAGTTTTTGCACACGGTAAGTTTAATGAAAGCGCCAAAGAAAACTTAATCTTATAAATTTGCGTTTGGGAATATTTGATTCAAAAATAATTTTACGTTAAATAAATAGGGCTCAAAGTGTTAAGTGAAGCGAGAAATAGTACTAATGCAAGCAGTGGTTTTCATGCGATTAAGTTTTCTTTATAAAGAATATAAATTATTATTTTTCTTTACCAATCATTAGTCGAACTGTTTCTGGATTAAAAGGTGTCCATGTTCCATTAGAAAGAGCTTGTTGAAGTTCTTCAGCAGTAATAGAACCTGATCTATCTCTATCGACTCTGCAATTATAATTGTATTATTACTAAATTTATTATTATTTTCATGGAAATTTTATTCCGTTATTATTAAAAAAAAAATGAAATTCAAACTTTTTTAATAATTCTTTCCTTTTCTTCAGTGCAATTAAAGTATGAATTCAGTACAAGTTGGTAAATCTTATCGTAAACTTAAAGTAAAATTGACGTTTCCTTATTATTACAAAAGTGAACGAGATAAATGATAAAATACATAGGTATATAAAACTTCAAAGTATGGAATCCGGTAATTTGTCATGCGGATTGTATTTCATAGATATGATTATGAAATGATTTAATCGGTTAATGAAGATTAGTCATCAAAACAATTATATTCTTGAAATTTATATTGGAAATACCTTTGAAAAACATCCCACAAAAAATCACGATTTGGCACTTGTGAAGCGAAAGACATTTTTTATGTTTCTTTAACAATAATAAACACTGTGAATATATACACAATAAATGAATGACAATTAATAAAGGCGAAACAGTATTATTATTGTAATATTCTTAATTTATTAATATATTGTGTAGCGTTGAAAGTGCGTTCTATATTCACTGATATTCCCACCGCTTTGTCGCATATGACAGAACTGATCACTGATCATCTGATGACATATGACACAATATTAGGTGATTGGGTTATTATTTTGATGATTACGGAAGTGACGTAAACAGAAAATTTCATTACAAAACAGTGGAGGAACAACGAATAAAACATAAATCTGATTCGATGGTCTAATAAATATTAACCAATCAAATGAATGCAGATGATTTGTGTATTTATCTGATTGGTCACTATCTATTCCATTAATTCAATTTATCATTAAAATATTCAATTGATAATATAATAAGTTCATTAAACGTACTATTCTTATACAATAGATTATAAATGATTAACAATTATCTAATTTTGATTATTAATGTTTATTAATTAAAACAAATGTTGAAAATCAAATACTACCGCGAAAAAGAGTGTCCAATTCTGAAACTTTATTTGGTATTAATATTACAGAAAATCAGAAGATGGCGCTGTAGAGTACTTTATTGGAATTAGTAAAGGTGCTTCTACAACAATTTTCTTTTCAGAATGATGCGCGCGCATAGTTCTGACAGTGCATTTTATTTCCGTCCATGAAAAGAAAGTTGTAGAAGCAGCTTAAAACCGGTATTGCTTTACCGGAAATGTGCAAAACATAAATAAAGTCATATAATTTATAAACAATAAGTACACATGCAAATGTTTTCTTTTACACAAATGTGATATTACATATATAAATCAACAATAACAGTGTTACTTGGAAATGGCGGTTCGTATAATAGTATATGTATATATATATATATGTATATATATGTTTTTAATTATTGCCGTGATGAATCAGTTCAGTTACAATAATTCTTTAAAAATGTGTTAAAATAAAGTATAGAAATTTAACCCTGTGCCTAAATATTATCAATTACACATAAATTTCACATATGTAAATAAAGCATCATTCCAATAATTTGTTGAACATGTTTTAGTAATGGGCTGAACGTGTGAGATGTAGCATGCCGCAGGATGGCCGGGATTCAGAATAATGTAAGTTTTTAAACATATTTTTTTTATGATTTATCTTTAAATATATTGAAAAACTGCAAAAAAAATTATTCTTTTTATTGAACTTGAGTTTTAGTATCATAGTTACTTAAGAATTAGTTTTTTTAAAATTATTTTTGAAAACCATGAGGTTGATTGCGTCAGTGGTAGCCATTTTGCTTTCATGCCATGCTTCGGCATATTATTTGTGTTTATATTTACATAACACGTAGTTTTATAAGGATACATTTTATATTTTTATATTTAATGCCGGTAAATATTTTAACATTATTATTGACATTTATTTATCAAATATATATGTTAATATTTACTGACTTTAAAAAAAAACAAACATTTTTCAGCCCATATTTTGCGAAAGTTTTGACAAAAGAAAAAAATTAATGAAAGTATCATTTTTTAACCAGTTGTTGAATTAAATTTGGTTTTTAAATTATCTATTCTACTTATTAATTAGAATTAAAACTGAACACAATTAAAATTTATATTCGAATATCTGTTTTAATTTATCTAACCTAGTTAAAAATTTAATCCTTTTAGTATATAATATTTATCATTTTTTAAGTCGCGTTTAAAAATTGGTTTTATAATAATCAATGTTAGTTTAATACTTTTTCTTGTCAAGGCATTATGCTTAGATAAGATATACCGTAAGAATACTTAACTATGAATCAGGTCTAAGCGTGAGTGCGAGTGAGGCGCAATGGAACTGCGCATAAGAGCGTCCCTTTCGCACTCGTAGGCTGATTCATAGTTAACTATTCTTACTGTATATTATGTATTCCAGAAATATATAATTTCAAATAATTTTTTTCTATAGTCTTAAAAACTTGAAAGTAAATTTATTTTATTTAATCTTATTACAACAGAAATTAATGAGTGTAATAAGTGCTGAATATTTAGTTTATAACCAACCGTGGGGAGTACAAATGTATAATTTTTGTCATATATAGTATTTATACTGTTCTCTCCAATTAACGATAATTTACTATTACATCACCGATGAACTAGTAATTCGATTCTTCTTGATCGTGACTTTGTGATTTTTTGTCAAATACTTTTCGAAAAACTAATAATGATTAAAATATAAAAATTTCTCAAATATTTCTACAAATCATTTATTATATTGAAATATTTTTTCTTTTATTATTGAGTCTAAAAACTTAAATTTAGGATGAACTTTCTTTATTTTCACTCTCTTTTTTAATATTTTTACGCTTATCTCGTTTGTTATCCTTGTAAAAATATTAAAAACAAATACATGAGAATTCGAATTCACATCTATTTATTTATTCTTTCAATTTAAAAAATAATAAATACATTTGTGAAATTGAAATAGAAAATTTATAAACTATTCTTGGAATTCACGGATGTATTTGGGTTGTTTTTGTTTAAAATTCTTGCCTTTTATAGAAAAGCTATGAAATATAAAGGGATTTCATCTTCGACTGTTTACAGTTTTTATTCAATGAAAGAAAAACACACGTGTTTTCGTTGCATCACATATGCTGCGGGCTCTATTCATTTAATCATTCGTTGATTTCTCAATTAATAATCAATTCGGCCATCTGAAATATGATAAACAACTAAATAGGTAAATAACATATAATTAGGACACAGTAGATAAAGTCGACAAGAGTCGTGCAAACTAACACGTAGCTATTTTGCGAGCAGTTTCACGCATGCTCCTATGCAGAAAAACCCTTTGGTGCCAAGCAGTGTTCATAAAATTCTGCAACGCGAAACCGGAGCTTCTCAGTTTTCATTAATTCTCTTTTTTGCAAGAGTGGACAAAAATGTGCTTGAGGCATTTTAGATGTCATGTAAGCAAAGAATTCTCACTTTAAAAGGAACTTTTGTGCTGACTTATTTTTATGTCAAGTTAAATTGTTGGAAGCCGAAAGTTATTTATTTTTTAAATTTATAACCTACTAAAGTGAATTTTTAATAATAATTTAAAAACAATTTAATTCTACTGTATTGTAAATATTATTTTACAATAATAGTCCACTATAAGTAGTTTTATTTTATTTTTATCAGTTTCAAAGACTTCCACTACTATAACTATAATGAATAATTTTTTTCTTTGCATTTTGTTTTTGCACGTTTAGATAATACTGTTTTTAACCTGGTATTAAAATTATCTTGCCTTAGACATAAATCTAGCATGTTTTGTTATCTGAATCACGTGAATATGACTTATCTGATTTAAAGATCTTTGTAAAAAAATTTAATTTACAAATATGTTTTCATAAATCATTTCTAAATGATCTCAAAATCAAATTTTACATTTTTTTTAGTGATTTTATGTCGTTAGATGCTTGTTTAAAATATAGGAATGCAAATGTTTAAAAAAATAATCTATTGATAAATGTGCTTGTTTATTAAAATTCTTCTATAACTTTTATCTCTAGTAAAACTTGTGATTCAAAAGGCATTTATTTGAATAAAAAGTTGATTAGAATTTGCAAATTGAAAGAAAAACAACTCTTAAAATATACAAAAGGAGAAGTCACGAGCGTATGTGTATATATGTAATAAAAAGGCTTAAATACGAACTGTAAATAAGTGTAGAGAAAAATCAAGGCAATCGAGGTTGCAAAGTGCAGTTAACTACTTATTTCAATGTAAAAAAAAGATTGTTTTCCACTTTTCAAAAACATAGACGCAGTGCATGTTAACTTAAGAAACATTGCGGAGGGTCAAAACATTACAATCGTTGCCAACGTTTCATAGCGCATAAAATTTCGTCCTTTTGAACATTGAATCCAAGCCAAAAGTAATTTGCTAGACATGAAATAAATATTAATTTCGATAAAAAATAATTCATTATAGTAATTTAAAAAAAGAGTATTAATAATTTTCTTTCTTAATATATTACATTTAGGTTTTAATATTTCTTATGATCATACGACTTTTTTTGCGTGATTTATTTTTAAGTGATCTTGATACTACAATTAGATAAGAGATCTTGTTTTTTATTCCGCAAGAAACTAAAGATATCGTCAATCTATTTTCTAATTTGTTGATCTATAAGTGCATAAGAGAGACACAACTTTACACAAACATATTTTTTATTACTTGTTTCATTCTGTTTGATAATCTTCAACTAGCTTATTTAAGTATTTTTTTCTTTTTTTTGATTTTCATTTTTAGTTTTGCAAATTATTTTACCTTGATGATAGTTAAATAGCAGAATTGATGTTTTAAAAACTTTAAAAAGTAAGATGCAATTAGCAGGTGCTAAATTTTCACCTTGTATAGCTCGTAAAGTCGCACTTAGAAAATTGATTAACCTAGGTCGGAAACCCCGCATAGACAATGTATTATTACGACCTTCAATACAGTTGCACAATACTTACTTTAAAATGTTTTTATCTTTATTAATATTTGAAATTGTTTTGAGAATAATTTAACTTTAATAGAATACTCTAATTTTAATTAATATAATGAACAAATTGACATAAATTCTTATTGTCTTCTCAAAAAATTGAAGAATCATAGACAAATATTTTCAAAAATACATACAGTATAAAATCAAGTTTATTATAATTTTTTATTTATATATTGTTATATATTTATGAAAATATGGTAAAAATAAAACCTGCCCTATGCTATTCTACCATGTATATACTGTTAATAAACCAATGATTTACTACTTCAAGCCGGTTTTGTTCGTCGTATATTGACTTTCAGATAACAGAACATAAATATTGTAAATTTTTTAAATTCAAATTTCGGCTTTAAATATTTATGTTGAAAAATTATTTTACATTTAAATTATAAATTTCAAAAACTATTATACTTGAACAAAAAATCATTCTGGTTTTTGTTTAAATGAACAAAAACCGCAATAACAATATAATAATTCGGTATGTTTTCATATAACTTTAAATTTATATAATATGTGCATCAGGCAATTATTCTTAATATTGTGACACGATAATTTTAAGTAATCTTCCAAAGACTTGTTCTAATTGAATTAAGTGTTCTTCCTAACGGTTTTGCAATAAGTGGATTTATCGGCCGATACAGTACTTGTGACTAATAGCATAATTGTTTTTCATAGTATACATATAGTCTCATGTGTTGAGAATTTAAATATTAAGAGTGAAAAATTTTTTAAGTAAATATTTTACTCTTTATTTGCCTTATTTTGATTATTGAAATTAACAGTATCAGTTAATGGACTCTATTTTAATATTAATTATCGTTTATTTAACTATCCAGGTGAATTTGAAGAATTATAAATATAGTTCAGAAATTTGAGGTTAGTCTTTTCTTGTATTTTGTCGCCCAAAGTTATTTTGGTGTAACCCGTCGTTGGAAACTGCACGTACCGCAACTTAGGAAAACCCCCAGCGTTGTTTGCATAATTTTAACTTTGTACAATGTACAATTCACTCGGGTAGTTTTTTTTTTAAATAAAATAAAGAAACCAAAAATGTAACAATCCGAAAATAAGAATCGACGCGTGAAAATACTCGTGACTTCTCTTGTAAGAATTTTTTCGAGTTTAAGCCTACTGAAGTGAAAAAAATTGAAATTCTTTGTTTTTTGTTTGGCATTGTGTTTAAAATAATATTCGTTTACTAGTATTTTATTCGTAGACATTTTCTGATTAAAACTAATTAACAATTAATCAAAAAATTGGAAAATAATTTTTAAATGTATTTTATAATTTTTGTCTATTAAGTAAATTTTTTTTGTAAGATGAATTCTAAATGTTTCACTTCAGCTTAAAGGTAGATGAAGAGTTCTTTTTTTAGTTATACAGACATACACGTGTTTCATTTCCTGCGCATATTATGTGTTTCCAAAACTTTTACAAGATCAAACATGCTTCAACATGTTTGGAAACGTGATATTCTTTGAATTATACACTATGTGAGCAGGGTAGGTTCAGGGGAAATATCTGCAATTAAATCAAATGAGTAAAATTTTATATTGCGATAAACTTACGTTTTAAATAGTTTTTAGCTTTACTATAAAAACATGAGGTTATATAAGTATAATATACATATGCCTATATTTTTGGATAAATAGTGAATCATGTTTCAAATTATTAACTCTTATCAAATTATAAAAATATTTTTTATATTTCATCCGCTGCAGAAAAAGTTTGATAACGAAAACATGAGTATATTGAATAGTATTTTTTTTTATAATTATATAACTGATACGAGTATCGTTCGGGAAAGGGAAAGGAATGGCGGAATAGTGCGGCATCGCACCACAATAAAGTCAAGGTTTTTTCTTGAAGTACCTTATATGCTATACATTGTGAGTTTATTGTACTTCTTGGGTGTAAAAAAGGTTTTTACATATTATCAGGCAAAAAGAGATTTCTTTTAAGCAGCAAAAATATTCACTAAAATATCTTTATAGCTTTCGCTGTTTAAGAGAAAGATTATTATAATTATTATTCCAATTATAATGAATTAGAACCTTGGTGAACCTTTTTTTCCGCTTGCGTGTAAATTCTTTTTAATCTTTCTTGTTTACAATCTTTTTAGAAAGTAATTTTTAAATGATAGTATTTTGAAAGAAAAATGTTGTTTTCTATATACAATTTTAAAATATCTTGTTTAGTTCCACGTGTTTCTCAATATTTTTTTTTTTTTTTTTTTATTCCATGCTCCTCCTTTCAGGTCACTCAAGTTCATTGGCTCTTTTTCATAGGCGAATGTCCACATCAGATAGATTATATGATAGATTAGTAATATAAAATCGGGAGATTATTTTTAAGTTACAAGTAAACTTTACTTTTCCTCAATTACATTGCAGCGGGGTCATTGGCCTCTACTTATTGCACACCTCTCACATTGTTGCAAAGTAGAAATTATTGGTAACAAACTTTTCGTTTAGCTACCTAACGGATCTTTATACAAATATTTGTATAAATCAACTTCTTTCTATATAAAATTCAATAATTATGTAACTCAATACGATAAATAAATTTTTTATTATTATTATTTTTTTTACTAACTTTATTTTGAAATTTTTTTACTAATTCACAATTGATTAGTAACATTAAACTAATTTATAGCAAAGAGTATAAATTATTTATGAAAATTAGGAAACATTTTAACTAAATATTTAGAAGACTGATTAAATGCACGTTTTTGTGCAAGGAAAATTTTTTAATACATCCTTCCTAACTCGAGATATTCATGAGTCATTCATAATGACGTTTCTTGTCTGACATAACTAAATACTGGGGTAGGTCAAGATAAGTAATGATTTTTCCAATAATGATACGAATCAGCAGAACTTCCATATTAAGCCTTTTAAATCATCAATATATTTATAATAATATAATCTATATTGCTTCCGGGCGACTTGATAAATATTTAAAGTTTCCGTATGCAAATAATTGAGTATTAATTAATATTCTTATAACTAAAATTTGTTACGTTTCTTTTCGCAATTTTTTCGATTTTAAAGTTAATAATTATTCCAATTAATTTAATAAACACATATTTGAAATATTTATATACTTTTATAGGTACAAATATGGTTTTTATATAATTTCGCAGAATTATTTATATTTCCAAATTGGAATAATAGTTTTGATATTTAATGAAGAATAAAACTGTACGTTTCTGATATGAAACTATTAGAACTTGAAAAAATCGATAACAAGATTCTGCTATATACGTTTTCTAGAACATTTCTCGGTGACTCGGTCAAATACCTTGTTACCTTCGAAATATGTACATGTATATACTCGCGCGATATAATTTATTGAAGGTCGGTTGATTTTATTATTGGAAATGCTCTAGTTCACAAAAGAAGCCCCAAACTGTATACTCTTATGGAAAAGAAATTATTTTTCAAAGAATATAATTTTTAATTCAATATTACAAAGTAAGGAACTTTAAAGTCTTTTAAAAGCTGAGAATTCAATGCAAAAAAAGTATTTTAATATTAAAAATTAATATTTTACATTCTATATTTTTCTATAATTATGGTAAAGCTTTTATTTTAGTTTCAACATATTTTCATATCGGATTTCGTATTATTTTAATCTCTATTGTTTTTTCTCGTCATTTCTTTTATAGAATAAACATGAAATAGTTACACATTTTATTATTTTACGCAGTATGGTTTTTTTGTGAAAATAATGAGTTATCGATTATAGCATTCAAATGCATGTATAATTTGTTAGTGAAAAAATAAAAAATAAAATATGAAAACAAGGTCATAAATCTCTATTCATTGTAGAAAATTTATAATTTACAATCGATGTGTACGTCATGAGGTTTATTAATATCATTTATAGAAACGATTGTTTGACAAAAGATATAGAAAAAATTTATTTTATATACAACAACATATATACAAGTGCGATAAGAATTTGCGATGAAGATGCATTGAATTTTCTATATTACGAATCATAATATATTGATTATTTCTTCATTTGAAAAATTTCTATTTTTTATTTTCTAACACTGATAATATAATGAGTAATTGCTATTGAATTTAATTGTCTTATTAATGTATATAAAAATTTAAAATATCAGAGTCTTAATTTGTCGAGAGGGTGATTAGTAAATTTTTTATTTCAATACTGCTTTTTCCTAAATAAACATAAGGGGAATATTTACTGCAAAATTTTTTCTATTGTTTATAACTATATATAATAAACACAACGTAAAAAATGTTGAAGAATGTAAAAAACCAATACTGAAAAAGTACTATTTATGGACTTGAAAGTGATAATATTTAAAAAAAAGTGGCGCGACACTGAAATATGCAAAACTATAGACAATGTTTTGAATTCTAGTTTTAAACACGTGTTCTGAGTCATTTTAGAATATCTAAGTATATGTAAACTTAAGCTACTCGGTTTTTCAAAAGCTTCTAATCTTACACGTTTAAATATTTAAACAATATCGACAATACTTTTATATCAAAAGTTAATTCTATTTATTTAATGAATTCCTTTTTTAACAGTTAATTAAAACTAATGCGTGATATATTTAGCGACCTTTTACTGATTAAACACACCAATTGCGCAGCAACTTTTTTAAAAATATTTTACAAAAAAGTATGCTTATATATCTTTTTAAAATGTTTAAAAATGAAAATTATCTAAATGTTTTTTTTAAATACTGAAACTGTGTTATAAATTAAATATCGTATTTTATTTACAATTAAGTTAAACTGTCTTTTGGCTAGAATCTGTGTTTTATCACGAGTGATACGATTAGAATTTGTTAGTGCAACGTACGTGTTTCAATGACGTAAGAGAGAATCTGCTTTCGTTGAAACGAATAAAAAAGTCAAATATCACAGAAATTTTGTTCTATCTTGATAAATAGGTCGATATGTTGTTGATTAGCTTAATCATTGTTTTCAAAAATATTTTATTGTTAAGATTATCTTTGTCTAGACTGATTTAAATCGCATATTATTTAGTTTTGTATAAAAACAATATATTCTTGAAATCAGACAATTAGATATTTATTTTTTCCAAATAAATTATTATATATGTACCTATGTACTTTAAAAATAATAGAGAAAATAATTAAGGAGTAAATTGAGAGTATATATGAAATTTTTGTACTGTAACAAACAGTTTGATAATCATTTAATTTAGTCTAGGTGATAGATGTACTTTACGTTATGAAGGTCAGTTTTATTTTACCAAATGTCCTTAAGTATCTATAAATTTTATCTATCAATGTGTTCATGTGACACATCATTATATGCAATTTGTACGCCAATTGTACGTACAAACTATATATTTTGGTGTGAAGGTCTTTTACTTATAAATAAACCTCCACATTTTGATTTACATAATACTATGTAGAACAAATCCAAACGAACTCAACGACCCGTAATCAAAACGTCACTTTAATTAAACAATTGTGAAACAATCTCATCATTTTTTTTGTGTAAATGAGAGGCAGTTTGTTATTGATTATTTCTTCACAACTTCCTTCAAATTCAATTTTTTAATTTATTTTTGCTTCCTCATAGAAGATGTAATTTATGTACATTCACTTATCAATATCTTATTTATATCAATAAACGTTCATTTTATTCTTTTTATTTTTAATGTTCAAAAAATTTATACTGAAAGAAAAATTTTTTTTCAGGAGAGTTGCGAAGAGTTTGAGAGTGCTGATAATGTGAGTGCTGAATCATTTATTAGCGAATCTGGAAGCGGGGAGTCGAGCACCAAATCACCTGGTGAGTCATTATTAAATTAAATACAAGTTTAAAGAAAATTTTTTTCCCCTCTTTTACGTCAAAAACTGATGCTATTGTTTAGGATTTGATACACATTCTATTGCTTTTGGAAATCATATTCTACAAATTATATTCTCACAATCTAAATATATACCTACATATAAGATGAGTGAATTGTTATAAGATTTCCAGTTTAATTTCGAACAACAATTCACGTCAAATACAGTTATCTTTACGAAAAGTCTCTTACGCAAGACTTCGAAGTTGACTGAAATCATAATACATACAAAATAATTTATACTGAAATAAATTATTATTATTATTATTAAGAGCATTGCCCCTTTCTTCAATAGTACAAGTGAATTACAGAATAAATATCGTTCTACTTGGCAAAAACAATTGAAGTATAATTTTAGAGGTGAGACCACTGAGGCATTAACCAAGAATTAGGTCTTTCAGTATAACGATAATTATAAAAAATAATTTAAGGGTTGTTAAAAATGTTATATAAAATCTGATAAAAGTTTTGGAAATACAGAAAAACTTAATGATAATTAGGATAAATGAATATTATGATAAATAATTTTGCGGGCATGATTACTTCTTTAGTCACATGCAAAAAATAACTAATAAATTGTGTTTACTTGAATTGAAGTGTTTTTAATATAGTTGACAATGAAGTTATCAAGATATACGTATAGAAACATTTTCCGGTTTGTTTGAAAAAAATATCATTTACTTTGCTGAAAATAATTTGACAATGTACATATAATACTTCTCCTTTGATACTTCAATTTATTTATAAGTATAGTGCATTGACGCACATGGCAGATTTACAGAATTTCTATTTATTCAATCAGTATAGTTGGCAGAAAATCTTCAAGATTTTAAAGCAGACGTTGGCACTATTTATCAGTGAATTCCGAGACTGGCAGAAACAGTGCGGTGAAAACAGTCTTGAAAATGTCATAAATAAGAAACACTTTCTTTAACAAACAAAAAAAAAGATTTTTTATCTATTGTGATGTAAAATTGGCAGAAATTAGTTAAATTATGACTTTTAATTTTGAAATAATCAAAAGTTATTTTATATTAAAGAATTAGGGAATTTTTAATTCCATAATTAGTAATTTTTTATAATGAAATTAAAAAAATAATAATGTAATAAATTTATATCGGGGAAATTCATTATGAAATAGAGCAACATTATTTTAGATGTTTGCATCATTTTAGCATTAAATCAGCGGTCTAGAAATTTGCATCATTGTCACGACGCATAAACCTACTAGGATAAAAAACAAAAGCAACATAACTTCGAACGTCGAGGTGAATAGAGATACGTGTCGTTTCGTGGGTAGCATCAGAAGGCGTCAACAATTTGAAGAGGGGAGAAAATAGGTGTTGCCAACAATTCTCACTAAAATTTCAAAGACAATTTATATATTTCTCGTTCGCATTTTATTTTATATGCGTTAAAGATTATTTAAATTTCATCATAAACATTTAAGTATATCAACATTGCTTTGACAGTATTTATATTCAAGCCATTAAATAATATAATCTTTTTAAAATGAGTCACAAACAATTGTTGACAATAATATATTGATGTAAATAATAAGTTTGCAATTATTTATGTAAAATAGTTTATATTTAAAAAATTGACACTAAATACGAGTGGAAATTTTTTTTTGGTATATGACAAAGGAATTTCTTCCGGAAAATTTTACGGGAAATTATGTCATAAATGTGATGAGAAGTCATGGAAAGTTTTTTTTAATCGTGCGAGCTTAGAAAATATGTCCGTTCAATTTTGCACGTAATCCTTTAGCAGTTTGGAGTTGGCAACACTGTTGCGAAGCCGGCTTTCGGTTTTTGCAGAGTAGTGGTGGGAGTGGTGGGGGATTTGATGGTAACTAGACTGGCAGCCATCTTGGTAAGTCAGTCGGAAACCAACTGCCAAGCAGTGAAGTACGGTAAACGTAAAGCAGGACAGATGTATTAGCCGAAGGATTTTTAATGTGCTTCCGAGCCCAATTTTCGCTGCGAGCGAGAGGCTGTGAGATAGTGACGGAAAAGCGACCATCCAGAGCGATTTTCCTCCATAGGAAATATCAAAATCCGTTTGATTACGCGGTGAGCCTAAAAGAAAAGAATCGAGGTTGAGCAGAAGTTGGATGCAGAGAGGAGCTCCATTTTTCACCTTAGAGATCTTGCCAGGAGACTCCAAAAAATAGAAGAGTAGAATCTGTCTTGGTTTTTGCGGTTCCTTCATATTTTTGAAAAAAGAAAAGAAGGAGAATTTTTGAGTCAAAGGAGTGCAGTTTTAAAGTCTGTGATAGTATTTATTCGAGAGATATAAAGTATAACAATCGACATCATAGTTGTCGCCGAAGAGTCCAATATTGGATGAAGAAATGTGTATAGTTTAACGGCGATCAAGAGAGAACATACAGAGTGTAGATAGGCTTTGTATATTTATTTATATCTGTGATACCTACCACTGATATACATCGATCTGATCCCATCGTACAAAGGAAGAGAGTTAATCGACATCAAAGAGATTTTCTGCGATTTTTTGGTAGTGGGTTGAAGATTGTATCAGTAACTTTAGCAGTTAAGCGTTTTTTTGTATATACGACTGACACTTTTTTATAATTATTGATATCAGTGCGATTGTATTAGTATCGAAGAACGATCCCTCACGATAAACGAGTGGAAAACACTTCGGAACGGTTGATTTATTGTTGAGCGCGTGACGTGTAAAATTTAAACAAAAATGGTGGAGAAAATTCTGGAAGAACGCGAGGATTCGCGACAGGAGAGTGGTCGAGGTGAGTTTTTTTCCAATATAAAATTGATTTTTGTTTCTTTTTATTTTCCAAAATATCTCTCTCAACTTATTAAATATTGTACAAGTATCAACAGGAATCCTGAGAGCCGCCATTTTCCTATATTATTACCGGTTTATTTTCAAAACATTATGATTATTTACTTCAATTTACTTACCTTTTAGACATGACTATAATCAATAAATTGTATTCTTTTCAAGGTCATGATTTGTGTATTGAAATTTTCAAATTATTTACAGAATGATGCAATGTCATGAATAAGTCAATCATTTATGATTGTACATAGGTGAATCAGTTGTTTTAACAAGTACTTTTTCATCACTTTTTCTTATCCTCGGATTGAAACTTTTTTTAGCCGATAAAAATATAATAATTTCGAAAAGAATGATGAAAATAATGCGGCTGATGACAGAATTTTCTCATTTTCAACAGAATATACTCATTAGTGTTTGTCAATTGAAACGAGTTCAATGAACAAATCATTTGAGTACTATTAAATTTTTGTAAAGTGTATATCAAATTTTTAGCTCAAGAAAAGCAATCTTTTAAAGTTATATGGTTGCACTTCTATTTCCCATAAATTCATGCAAATAATAAATTTAATTTATCTATAGCAATGAACATGACAGACGACCATGATGATTCTCCTCAAGAGATAATAGATTTCCATTTAACATTCTCATTGTGAATGAAGTCAGATCATACTGCACATCCGGTAACTTATTGCATACATGAACTATGAATAAAAGAGACAAAAAATGAAGAAATAGATGAGAAATTAAAAATTCTTTTTCATCTAAACAGATACTCGACTTAAATTCAAGGAATATATTATTTTAATAAATTTTTAATACAAATTACAAATTTAATTTAGATGCGTAAATTTAGTTTGTAATATTTTCTTGAAATTCTTCAGCCTTAGTATGATTTTGCATAGATCAAAAGTATTTTCGTGTTATTCTCGCGGACAGACACCAACGCGGAGGCCAAACAAGAGTTCAATGACTGACACAGAAAAGGAACACTACCATCTTGACAAGCATGCATACGTGATAATTTATTGTCATTTCAGGCATTGCGAAGATTGGCAAATTTAATTTGAAATCACATTTTTTGCAATGTCTGAAAAAAATTATTTTTTATTAGGAATTTGACTTCTTCAATTAACACATATTCTTAATCATTTTTATCTATTTTACGGCTGACTAGTTTTCATTGAACCTTGAATCATTTTTATCATTTCAAACTTGACCTTAATAATTAAATAATTAATTATTTAAAAATTAAAGTAAATTTTTATTGTTTAATTATCGATTCAAGTCAAAGTCAAGGTTTTCTGAAACAAAAATATTGTAATAGGTAAGCTTTAGGTTCTTTCGACGAAATTTTTGAGGGGAAAGTTTAACTTCCGCACAAGTTAGCTCGTGGCTCTTTGTCCTTTTTAAAGCAGATGTACCCCGTGAAGCTATGGGGATATGTTTTTCTCCATAAATATACATATAGGTTATTTAGAAGCATGCGCAGAGACGCCTTCCTTTTGTCCTTTGTTCTTCCTGCCCTACTCTAGCAATTTCTCCCTTTATTCCCCCTTGGACTACTACTAACCGACTTCACCCTTCAAAACAACTGTATACGCATCTTTCTGGCAATGCTTTGTTGCGAATTTTCTATTGAGTTGTAAAGACTTGAACATTTTTGGTTGGAAAAATTCAAAATCAAGCAACGAACAAGGTAGCAATTTCGTAGCTCAAAATTCAATATTCTAAATCCAGGGATCTATTGTAATGAATTTTTTAAAGATCCTATGTGTATTTCTTTTGAAATGTTGTAGTTTTTGTTGCTTTCTGGGAAAATCATATTCTGGGAAATCATATACCTGCTTCTAGTTCGAATCTTTAAATTTTACCCATGATTCTTTTGATGGAGTTTTTTGAAAAAGTATTTCTCTACTTGAGATATCTCAATATAAACTCATTCCCCAAGAAATTAATGTATGCATATAGATTCAAAGCAATTATAAAAATATAATTAAAAAATTGTATACACAATCTAAAAGAAATTTATATACATCAATGTGATAAATCTTTCAATTAAAGCACTGTTTTTCAAAAAATTAGAGTTTCTGTAGTGCATATAAAGTTAGATCGTGGGAACAATTTATTGAATAGAAAATATATTCTCGTTCGAGAGATTTACGATCGATCTGTTAAAGTTAAAATATCGAGATGTGAGATCAGGAGAGGAAAGGAGTCTAAAGACAATGAACTGATCCTTGCCAGAACGGTCTGTACACAGTTAGGCGAGCAATAGCAAAGTTTCAAGTGATTTCTCTTTAACCCACGCTATTAGACGCCCAACAACAGCAACTAGAAGAGTTCATGCATCATGTATGCATATAGCGAAATCGTTATAAAAATTTCGATGCACAACTCACTGTCACCAAGAAGCATTTCTTGTGCATTGTTGTGCCATGACCCCGTCACTTGACATTCCAATTTCTTCTGTGAGCCATCATGGGGGAAACTTTCGCCTCCAACTTTGCAATAATTTTATGTACTTTTAACGCAGTAAATATTTTAATACTTTTCATTTAGAGTAAAATGAGAAAGAGGAAAAAAGTAAAAGTAAATTAAAAATAAACGCTATTCATTTAGAAATACCAATAGAATAAAAATATATTTTATATTATCTCATTTTTGTTGAGATTCAACAAATATGGATATTTTGTGAGTGAGCATGTCCAATACTTGTTGGATATTTGCCCTTGGATTTCCCCTTACAATTTTGATCATTGGGGTAGCTAACAAAGGACGACTCCTTTATTGGGGTAAATTCATTCCCCATGTTAAAATTGAACCTCCCAATTCTATAACTCGATTTGCGCTCGGACGCACGCGCTAATACCAGTCGGGTAGCAGTGAGTGGCCCAGAGGCGCTCACTGCTACCCGACTGGTATTAGCGCGTGCATCCGAGCGCAAATCGAGTTATAGAATTGGGAGGTTCAATTAACCGTTCTTTTTCAACTGCATGCAAAATGTCATAACAAAGGAATTTTAAAACAACAGAATATTCCAAATATTATTACTTTTAAAACAAAATATAAAAAGAAAAGTTTAATTATTGGATAATTCACGAAATTATCCAATAATATTTATCTTTAGATAAGTAAGCAAGTTGAAATGATGAATTACATGTGTAATCTTCATCAGATAGTTTATCGACATCAAAAAGTTAAATAATTGTTTATCATAAATTTATTAATGACTAATTGGTTATTTGCGTGGTGAGAAAAAGTATAAATGCAACAAGTCTCATTAAAAATTTCAAAATCAGTTCTTTTTCAAAAGCAAAACCTATACAGAAACAAAATTAATGGATTTACGTCGTTTTAAATATATCTCTATTTCCGAATCGTATGAAATTTACATATTTATCACAAAACTTGTGATGTGAAAGTAGGTATATGAAACTAACTCGGAGGAAACGTTTCTTTTTTCAAATTCCGGTTAATTTTCTCCATTAATGTCTAGTTATAGTATACAGGGTGTACTAGGTCATAAAACTTTTTTTTTTATTGATTTTATTGATTATTTTCAAGAACCAATATGGCGATTCCAATAAAGTGACAATTACTTCCTCTATGGGAAAGTAATAATAATTTTTTTTCGATCACCATGATAAATTTTCCAATTTCGCTAATTTATTATTTCTTTATATAATATGGAATGAAAAAAAAATTTCCTAATTGTTTAGTTTTTTTTACATTATTGTGGTTTCATCTCAGTTATGTTTTTTAAAAAATCCTCTTGAATAAACCGGTTTCGTAAGACCGGTCCCATCTGGCTTTACAATATGTAAAACAGATGCTTTGCCTTTCAAGAAAACAAATATTCACTCAAACATCATCTACTCTTTGAATTACATCACACTTTGCTTTTCATATTTGGTTTTTTAGAAAAAAAAATTTACAATTTTTTGTATGGTGCATTACTTGCAATTTTCAATATATATATATTTGGCCTTATTAGTTTAAAAATATGTTAAACAGCAAACATATAATTGTCAGGAAACGACACTTAAGAGTGAGAAATGTTAGGGTCTTCGTCCTAAGTTTAGATGGCTCGAATTTATTAATATAATTTTTATGGAAAGAGTTTTGAATTGGATTTCCTTGAATTCCTGGTTTTGTGCGTACGTGCCATTTGGCGGGTTTAAGAGACCTTGGATATACGACCTCTTCGATTTTCAACCCCGCCTCACATACATTTACACTGTCAATGCACTTGTGTAAGGTCTGCAATGAGTATCTAAGGTACATACATGAGTTGCCAACCGACGTCGACACAAATACCAATTAGATGGCTTTGATCCTCTTTGGCAACCATTAATTTTCTTTGTTTTGCTCTCAAACTTATGGCTGATTATTATTAATTTTTAATGGTGGGTCTGTTTAAAAAGTTGAATGAAATTTGTTTTTTTTCCCTTGAGATTAAGTGCAAGAAAATAACTGGAAATTGATTAACTTTCAATTCTTTTCAAATTTTGAAGAAATGGTTCCTTAAAAATTAAAGAAAATTGAAAGAAAACAAATTTTCTCGAGGAGAATTATTGTTATCAGGATTGTAGACTTATATTTCCTTGAAAAAATTTGATAAAACCGGACATTGGCCTTAATGTTTTAAAGATTGTTTTTCCAAAATATGAAAATATAACGTAGATAGGGATCAATAAAGAAATAAAAAAAGGTTAAATAGCAATAAAAGCAATGACTAATCTTCCCCCTTTAACAGCCATATCTATCGATAACTTTGTGAACAATAAGTTACATCACCGACTTTAGTGGTTGATAGCGAAAGCACGAGTCACGTGCTCCTGCTATAATGTAAAGAAAATCTTCGTCTATACAAAACATGTTGTGTAATTTTTTTAAAAGTTATTGCGTTTCTCTTCAAATCTTTTGTAGGCTATCGATTTTTTTTAAGAGACTAATGAGTTTTCAAACAAAATGTTTTATCTGCATTATTTCTTTGGATTTTAGAAATAAATTTTTTGTGCGCAATATTTAAAAAAGAAAGATGTTAAGCAAAAGTTAAGCAAAATAAAAAAATTGGTTCAGTCTTGAAATCAAGTTATTTTTAATTTCTTGCAAAAACTAAAAAATTGGAACAAGAATTACTTTCACAAACTTGTTATTTCTCATTTGCAATTAACTTTCTGCAGAAATCACTTTTTTTGTAATGTGCCCTCAATCGCCTAACAAGAAATTACTTGATGCGAAAACTAGTACTATTGTCAATAAAAAATTTATTTAAGAAAATAATTATAAACATGTATTTCATGACATCTTTTTCCTTATTTTTTAGGTGATGGTGTATCTTCAACTGGAGAGTCAATGAGTTCGGTGCAAGCTCGCCAGGAAGAAGCCAGACGCAAAAGACGCAGGAAGAAGAGATCTGGATCGTCATTGGTTTCGTCTTGCTTTCAAGGTAAATTGACACAACTTCAAATTTATTAATTTCAGTTTTGTTGCGGTTTCAGTTGATAGGTATTCAATATTTATATCTTTTTAAATACCCTAGAAAATCTCTTTCTCTCTCTCGCTTGATTTTATTATGATTAGTAGAGAATTGGCGATTCTTTGTTCAGTTATTCCTAATTATTCTTTTTAAGAATCAAACCTTTTTGGTGTTTAGTGTTTATGGCTTTCACCTTTATTTTCGAGAAAGAGTATAAAGAACTGAATAAAAGAAACGATTTTTGTTAATGAATATTGGATAGAAGTGCGTTTTTCTTATCCTCGACTAGGTTGTAGACCTTTGTTACTTCCGCATTTAAAAATACTGGTCTTGCCTTTAATAAACAGCCATTAAACACAAAGTGTTTACATCTTTTCACTTTACTGTATTGTAAATACGTATCCAATACGTATATAAAAATTACAATATAACTTCCCTGAATGCTTTTTCTATAATTCAGAGATGACTTTTATTCATTATTTGTTAATTTAATAAAAGTGGTCAAAGGGTTTAATAAAATTAAATCGACTTAAATTGACTTTTAATGAACTCGGTGCATTTACGCACACCGGTATGTAACTGAGTACCTTGTTGAACCAATCATAGTCATAGTAACCCTGTCAACAATGAATAACATGAAAATTATTTGCAAAAATGGTAAAGGACCTTCAATTTGAAGGACGTACATCGCCATTAAGTTTTATTGTATTCATTGAAGTCTGGAATATTTTTTAATATCGAAAGGAATCATTTATCCTTTCTTTATTCAACTGTGAATACACTTCATATAAAATGTATAAGGAACTTTATGGTTATCTAGTTTTTATCTTAAATTTCGCATCTTAGAAATAAACTGAAGATAAAAAAAGTTAAGTATGAAGCGCTTTTTTGGATGATGAAATCATATTACGTTCACTGGTTATTACTCTCATGAGATCTTTGCATTTTTAAACATTCTTCCTGAGAAGTGGTAAACGTTATTGGATTTCAGCTATATTTCATGCCGGCAGTGTTGCCAGGCTGTCGTTTCTAACGTTGAGTAGAAAGTAGGAACGAATTATTGAAATTTCTAAAAAAAGAATTAACCAAAAAGTAATGGCTTTTTAAAATCGTTTTCGAAAATTAATGCAATGTTTATTGTTTGTCATTGTATGGTATGGTTATTTTATTTTCTTCGCTAAGATAATAATTAAGATCAATTTTAAAAAATATAACATACCGTAGTTTGCAATTCGCAATATTACATTGATATTTCGTTTATATTTTTTACTACATACTCCCTAATGTTTGAAAGTCAAAGCAAATGTGTTAATATTTTTGTTTTGAGTGTACCTTTTCAACTACAGTGTGATTCTACTCTATAGTGCAGGTCTTTGTAGAGGGTTGGTCGAAGAGGGGAAAAACAGGAGGAGAATTTATATGAACTATAGTTAATGGTTGAAGAATGATAGAGACAGAGTTGCGCTGTGTGGTTAAACGAAGTTCTCTCCCTTTGACCTTGACATTGCCTCGACTTATACAATCACATATGCACAGAAATACACACCGAATACGTGTAACATAACGCCTGCTTTGTAATCCTTCACTAATCACTTAAATTCATATTCTTACAATAAAAATTTGTAAGAATATTCTACTGTAGAAATTGTCTTCTTTTCTATCAAGAGTTTCTGTTTCATTTTGAGTTTTTGATTATTTGTATCTTTTTATCATTAAAATTTTTGATAGCACTTACTAAAAACTACGCAATTGATAAGTTTACAGAGTCTTGTTTTCATCAAGTGTGTCAAATTTTTGGCAACAACGATCGCTTGATGATTCTTAAATATTCGAGTATTTAAGCGCAGATGAAATAATTGATTAATTTCTTATTCTAAAATCAGAATATGTTTGCAAGAAGTGGATTTTTATTATTATAGAACTCTACAAACTAACTGGTGAAGTTCTTGGCGAAGGCGCCTACGCTTCAGTTCAAGCTTGTGCCTCATTGTATACTGACCTGGAATATGCTGTGAAGATCATCGACAAAATTCCAGGGCATGCTCGAACCAGGGTGTTCAAGGAAGTGGAGACTTTCCACCACTGTCAAGGACATCCTAATATTATTCAGCTGATTGAATTTTTCGAAGATGACGACAAATTCTACCTCGTCTTTGAAAAGATAAATGGTGGCCAGCTATTGCGCAGAATTCAAGACAAAAAACATTTTAGCGAGAGGGAGGCAAGTCAAATCATCAAAGAAATTGCCAGTGCACTCAATTTCCTTCATAAAAAAGGTAACTAGGTTCAGCAAGTTTTCAAGAAATAACTTTTCACCATCTCTTAACTGAAAATTAATATATGAAAAAATTTTCCAGGAATTGCTCACAGGGATCTGAAGCCAGAGAACATATTGTGCGTCCATCCTGATAAGCTGACACCAATAAAGGTGTGTGATTTTGATCTTGGATCAGGAATAAAATTCAACAACTCTTTGTCAAGTCCAGTAGCAACTCCGCAACTTTTGACACCAGTTGGCAGTGCTGAATTTATGGCACCAGAAGTAGTGGAAGCTTTTATCGGAGAGGCAAATTACTACGACAAAAGATGTGATCTTTGGAGTCTGGGTGTTATTATGTACATTCTACTGTGCGGCTATCCTCCATTTTATGGGAATTGCGGTACAGATTGTGGCTGGGAAAGAGGAGAGAATTGCAGAGCCTGTCAGCAGATGCTCTTCACCAGTATCCAGGAAGGCAGATATGAATTCCCCGATAGTGAATGGACAACTATTTCTGAAGATGCAAAGGACCTCATTAGAGGTTTACTCGTTAAAAACGCTCATCAAAGACTTAGTGCAGAAGGTGTCCTACAACATCCTTGGATCACGCCTGGACCATCTTCTATTGAAGGTGGAAACAGGCCCTTGATTACTCCGCATATCATAAGGTATTACACGCTTTTAAATGGACATTCTTTTTTAGAATTTGAATTTGCATTTTAATAAATTTCTTAATTAGGAGGAACAACTCAGCTCGAGAATTGTCTGCCTTTGCGGAATCAGCTATGGCGGTGAATCGTGTCGTTTTCCAGCATTTCTCCGTGAATTTGGAGGAACTTTTAGAGAACAGAGAACCGAGATTATCAACATCATCAACTGACGACGATAATCATCCCTATGGTCACATGTCTGATTCAAGCAGCGAATTGTCTGAACACAGCAAGAATGGCGCGACACATTCTTCTTGCGAGTTTGAATCTGGCTCGCGCCACAGATCTTCTTCGGTGCGTTCTAGTATCGATCTTAGTGATTCCAAGATCATCGGTAAAAATCGATTGATCGACAAGGATCCAATAAAAAATTTATTCGGTCTATCACCACCTAGCGAGAGTCTGCTGATGCAGAGACGTTTAAAGGCTCGTTCGAGTCTTCTTGAACGTCAAAGTGCGCCGATTGTCGCATCACCAAGTGGCTAAAAATGCGTACATATACATATTTTCTGAAAAACATTTCCTTTCTCGCTGCAGTAATTCGTCTTTATATATCCACTTTAAAATGCCACCGACAAAACCTTTTTTGTGAAATAAGATTTCTGAATGAAATTATCGGATATAAAATGAATTGTTTTGTGTCCGATATTGACTGCAACGAAAACGACGTTACCGACGACATTCACTGATGTGTTAGTAATGTCGATCACTATCAATAGTTACTATATTCCGTTTCATTTAGACAGTTATGTTTACTCTTTACCGTTAAAATTAGCTCATTCTAAATATTTGTCTTATTCGGGTTGATTTCTTTTTTCAAACAGTGTTACATCTTTTAAAAGTTTCTTTTAAGACATACGTGATGATGTCTCTGCGCTTTTCCCTGACTGGTAGTAATAATACTAATAATAATATTAATCATCATAATCATAATAGAAAGTAATAGATTAAACAGTCTCAACTTTCATATTTTTTTTAATTTTAATAATTCAGTTTGTAGAATTGTGAATTGGAAAAGTGTGCAGAGATGATTTTCGTAAATTCTGTTTAATCAGACACGCACAGTTAAAAAAAAGGAATAAAAGTAAACATATTTTTTGATTATTAAACGTTAACGTTGACAGTGAAGTTTGAACTAACTTACTTTTTTTGACAACTTGAACCAAGATTTAACATACATGTATAGTACACGTAACTCGATTTTTGTTTTGAGAAGGAGTTTCTATCCTTCTCATGGTAATATTGTGCGTAGTATTTACACACGAAGATATTTTCAATTGGTAAAGTTGCTGAAAATTTGAAAAATATTTAAAAGAATAAAAAATAAATAAATAACGAGCACGATGATACACTGCACTTATGAGTGCAAACGTCGAAACTCGATTTGAATTATTGTACCCGTTCGTCCCAAGGTTTTAAAAAGACATTGAGGAAACAAATTGTGATAGAATATTTGTGAATAAGCATCCCCTTGTGCGGTGCATAGTTTGCTCAGTAAGTGTGTAAGAACTTTGTATAATGTAACAATCGCTTGGAGAAGCAAAAATATTTTTTAAAAATATAGGGGGATTTGATTGAAAGTGAGGGACGAACGAAAATCATTTATAGTTGTCTCAACAACTCTTTTAAAACTATAGTGATTTAAAGAAAACATTCGCATAGTGTGAAATCCTTTAACAATATATTAAACATTAAATTTGTACCTGTATCAAAAGCAAGCGTTAAGCGAGGAGAAAAGCAACATTAGATTAGATTTATACACATATTTAGTCAGGAGGAACAAAAAACAAAGTAAATCTAATTCGCAGACTTTTGAAAAAAAAAATTTAATTAAAATTTTGATCGTCAAGTATAAAATAATTTCTTTAAATATGATTTATTATTCATTAATTTAATCTATTTTCTGCACTTGATAATTTTTTTCATATCAGTTTTCTTAGAATTAAATTTGTTACTTATTACTTTTTGCACCTATAAAAATTACTTTGTTTATGTTCCTTGATGAAATACGAAAAATTTGACCGAAATATAAGAGATTGGCGCGTGATTTTCATCGAAACTTTCACGTTTTACACTTCCTTGGTAAGAGCCCAATTTTCTTGATATTTTCTTTAATAGATAGCATTAGCATTGTTGTCTTTTCCATTGTAAGTTTTCTTTTTTATTTGGGTCCGCTCTAACAAATATGTTGGGACCTTGGGAGTTGTTTCACTCAGGGCAGAAAGAATAAGATGCGCCAATTTTTAACCTGCTTTTGTTCTGTTTAAAGAGTCAAAAGAAAAAAAACAAACAGTAAACAAATACATCTTTTTACGTGAGACTTTCTCGTGTTTAACATTCTTTGAGATTTTCTTCCCTTAAAGAAAAATAGACACGAGGAATCTTAACGAATTTGTAGGCGATAGGCGTCCAAAACGTAGCTTTAGTCAGTTGTTGAGTTGAGATTAGGCTTTTCTCATTGATACATTCGAACGTAGTGGAATGTCAGTAACGCATTTTATGAATTAGAATAACTCGAATTGTGTCTAGATATTGGTGTTTCTTCAAGTTTTAATAAGATGTTTTTAAAGTGAATGAAAAAATAGAAAAGAATAAAAAAAAAAGTAGAGTTAAAAAACGCTTATATCCAGACAGTAATTCAGAGAAGATAAGTGCATTTTTTTGACAATTCAACAACTGAATAAGGCTACGCTGTAAACTTCGTGTATATAAAAATCCTTACGACATATATAAGCGAGAAAAGCAATGTCTAAAGTTGAAAAAATGAGAAGTTACAAAACAAAGCCATATTTAGCGCTTCTCGAAATTTTAAAATCCGTTTTTAACGATCGTTTTCAGCGAAAAATCGATACAAATGTACACTCTCGAAAAATCGTTACTTGTTTTCCTCCATTCGCAGGCTCGAAAATACAAAAATTTTACGATAATATTATCAAGAGTGTACTCAACTTTCAATAAACGATCGTTTATTTTTTTTTTATTTTTTAATGAATGAAAAGTGTGAGATTATGAACGAAGTGTTTGCGATTATATGAAATGAAAATAAAGCAAAGAGTATAAAAATGGCCATAATATCACCTTGTTAGCGGTTTATCCGCGAGTGATTGGTGCGAGAGTTATAGCAGAATGTTTGTGAATTGCGTGTAAGATAGAAAAGTACTAAAAAATTAACTATTAGCTTCTAAGAAAAAGAAGTCCTTTTTTATAGATTAAGCTACCGCTCACTGAATTATAAAAATCAATTCTAAGAAGTCGACCATGAAGATTTTGCTTTTGATTTAATATTTTAAAAATATCAACATTATATTTCATTCTCACCTAAAAATAAGTATTTTGTTACATATTTTTGGTTAAATTAATAACTATTTAGTGGACATATAAACTAGTTTTTTTTTCTCAATATACAATTACCGTCATGGTCGGCTCTTTAAATGTCATTGTCATCGATAGTTTTACAATGAATGAAACAATACTGTTTTTGACTAGACAGAGTGGTAAATTATACACGTACACATATATAATTCTTTCTCTCTTTATTTCGTGCATTATTTTTTCAGAGTATGAGAGCATTGCGTGATTGCAAAGGGATTCAGAATTACAAAAGAAAAAAAAAGCGAATGAATTATTGGCGACTGTAAAAGTTATACACTAAGAGAGAAGAGCGAGATTTTCGTTACTTTTTTAAAGAGCGAGAGAGGAGAAGAGAATTGAGAAAAAAGAAGGTGATAAAGACAAAAAAAATTAAATAAAAAAAAGTCATATGAATCATCTTTTAATTAAGTGTTTAATTTCTGCAAACCCACTGTTTCATTTTTAAAATAGTATAGACAAATTTTTTTTTAATTAATTACGTATTTATTTACATAAACATAGATGCAACAAACTTAATGATTAATGAAAATGACGACAAAGTCGATGAAAGCGTACAAGAGAATTCATGGTGTAACAATGTTCGCTTATTGAACTTAAAAATTAATATCGGATACAATAATAATAAATCACACACAAAGCGATCAAGTTTCACCATGAACGTAACAGAAAATCAAGGAGACAGAAAATGTTCCTTTTAAAAAAAAGACTATTTCGACAAAGAATAAAAAGTGAGTCTTGTAGTTTATAACGAGCATAAAGTTTATAATAAATAAGTTCTTACATAAAGCAGTTAATGTTTCAATTAGCTTCTTATAATTCAAAATTTTCAATTTGTAACGTAAGAACAAAAATATTAAAACTTTTTTATAAACAATTTCTTTTTTTTTATTATAACAAATTTGTCATAAAATTGAAATTGATTTAATTATAAATAGCGTTCGAAAAATCTTTACGCTCTAAGAAATATATACAGATTTAAAAAAATAATACATTTTTAATAATATTTAATTGAATTAATGAATATCTATTTGACAGATCGTAACAGGCAGTTTTGTTGTTTTGTATTCAATTGAAAACAATATTATTGAGCACATCACCCTTTGGCGATTAACAAAATTATGCACGGATACAACAGTTAGAAAGAAAAAGGTCAAGATGATATCTTGTACAATTGATATAAATGTAATTTATAGTATACAAAATTAACTAACAGATTTTGTATATTATGTTCTGTACGAAATAACATTTCCTTTTTCTTTTCTTCAACTACACTACATTCTTCAAATAAGAAAGAAATTTTCTCCTCTCAAAAAAAAAAGAGAAAAAAAAAATATGAGCAATCTCTGTTTAGCTATAGCGACAAGTTTATACAATTGGCATTAAAATAATCGGCTAATTTAACTTAGTCCAAAAAAGCCTAATGTTTTCAAGGTGTTGGTCATTCTTCTAATTAACTTGTCCTTGTACATCCAAATTGTTGTGTCCATTACACTATTTTCTCGATATTCGACACAGGATTTCTTTAACGATTTAACACAGTCTGCTCTGTAATGCTGTAACTGAGCATCTTCAGTCTCAATTGGATAACTAGTACATCCAGCCCCTAAGCAGGCCAGAGGAAAATGATTATGAAGCGTAACCACTCTTTCTGGATTATGAAAACACTTGATGTATTGATTAGGCTTTGTGAAGTTCTTGGACCTGTAAACATGTTGTAACATGTGCATGTACCTGAAATAATAATTATACAATTATTAACATGATGAAAAATATTTTTATGAATAATCTCAAAACTAAAACCAATGTTTTTTTTCCTTTTTTTATTAGACATATTTGATAAGAAATTCATCTTCATGTAAGAACTTTTTTTATGTTTAATAATTAATTGAACTTTGTCATTTTATTTTAGAAAGGCATATAATATTTGCTTAGAAAGTACTAGGTATCTATTTTGTAATTGTAGACATAAAAAGAACAATATGCATCGTCTATCATGAACGTCAGAGCAAAATCTTCCTCCTACATATAAGGAAGAGTTTTCCTCTCACTCAGATACTTATACTTTCATTCTTTTAAGGTGGAGGAATGTTTAAGTGTCCGTATCAGTAGGCAAATTGCAATGGAATATTATTATTTTGATTACTGTTATTTAAATTTAACGTTTACGATTCAGAGTAAAGATTAGAAATGCAAATATTACACACGTTTATTTTTATTATAAGTGTCCTTATTTTAATGAATATTGTTAATAATGAAAAAAAAAACAAACTTACTTTGGAATGTCCTTGAAAGATCCATGTGAATGAAGAAGATCGTCCAGAAAATAGACGTTTCTAACGTTATAAGAAGCTCGCGTCTCGTTCTTTAGCTTCAATGCTTTTGGTAGAACACGATTTTTCATCAAATCTTGCCACGTAGCATCTTGAAGTGGCATTATCACTTCGTCAACATCCAAGAGAACAATGTATTCATACTCATACATGTGTTTATATAGACAATCATTATAAGGAATCAGTTCATTCTGTCGTTTATGATTAGTTTTTTTAGTCAAGTACATGTGTTGGAAAATTGGCACATTTGGTTGACCACCAGGAAGTGTTATAGGCGTTACGTGTACTTTTCCCAATTTTTGATAGTGATTGAGAACTTTTGTGACATTTGGATGAACCTGCGAACAAGTGTATATAAATTAGTATCTTGTAAGATTTAATCATTTTTTTAAGAAAAGACAAATTATTTACATTTGTAGGAATATTATTTCACTTAAACTTTGTAAAGAAAAATGCAATAAGGAAATTAGAGCACTGTTTATCTCTACATATTCGGTGTAGAAAAATGAAAGGAAAAAATTTAGTACGTGGTAACGATTCTAATTGAGGCAATTTACAAGAGATGAAGCAAATTGAAATGGAAGAAATGGAAACATTCATTCTAAGAACGAAAGGGAATTCTTCAGTCTTTAACAAGTAGATTTAAAAGGCTACGAAGATGAAATAGAGAGATGAAGAGTCTTTTACGATTCTAGAATGAATTCTAAAGACTGGGAATGAATGGAAACTCCTTTTAGGAAAGAAGGAAAGTTGAACAATGAAAACTATTGTTTTCTTTGCAAAACGATTTATATCGCAAGATAAAGGGATGATTAAAATATTAAAATCTATTAGCTGAAGTTCGAAAAAGTATCTCAAGAATGGAAAATTTTGTCTATTATTAAGTAAATGAATGCGGAAGTTATGGAAAAAGCATCAGTCAAAATAAAACGAGAAGATAATTATTATTGATAGAGTGAATTTACTGGAGCAAGAAAAGCATGCTTGAATGAGGAAGTGATTAAAGAGAAGAAACAAGAAATTTACAAGTTTGATGATTAGAAAATATCTAAGTACAGGAGAAGAAGATGTTTTGGTGTTTCAGAAGAGGAAAAAAAGGGAAGAATCTTAGAGTAAATATTAGATTTAAAAGTACAGTCATATTATTATCAGAACTCACTTGCAGTTCGTAGAAGAAGATTTTATCCGCTCCTAGAAGTCCAATGAGTTCGATCCATTCAACGAGTCTAACAGATAAATCTTCATGAAGGAAGTCAAGTCCCTTAACACAAACAGCAAAACCTTTCTTCTTTTCTGGCTTATTATAAATCACCCTAAGATTATTGGATGCAGTATCGCAGACCTTCTCAACCAAAGACACGGAAGCTGGCGGACCTTTTTGCCAGTGAGTCTGTGGTATCCTACAAGCAATCACGTAAGGCTGATAGATACCCTGCTTATAATTACCCCACTTGGGAAACCAGATATACTTATACTCTAGAATTTCAACAACCTTCGGTTCACGTTCGCCGTTGTACCACAACTGACAATAAGTCTTGATTGTAGGTGCAATTCTATCAATCATTCCTACCATCCTAATAGCAGGTCCGATTTTCGAGAGTTTCCTTATATCATAATATGCGCCAAATAATTGAAACGTTCCGTTACTAGTCCTTAGAGATTGCCAATAAATGTTATTAAATTCCAAGTCATATATACTAGGGTACTTGGCAACACAAGCACTTGTATTTGTTGTTTTGGAAGGTTTGTTGTTCAGATTACTTAGAAATTTACTATTTTTATTCCAATAGGCTACAGGGAGGCTGGGTAAAGTATCTTCAATGTCTTGAATGAGTTCATCTTCAGATTTTATCGGTCGTTTGTCAAGAAGTGGGTCCAAATTGAAGGGCATTTTTGTCACTGTTGTTAGTTCATTGTTTGTTGGAACTGTGTAGGCTGAGCCAGATTTATCTCGATAGTTGCCAAATTTCATAACTGAGAAAAGTTTTAGAAAAAAATTTGATGCTTTTGGAGTCTGAGTTGTTTGTTCTTGTTTATAATTGTTAACACCGATGCCTTCGCTGTCGACAATATTGTTTACGTGTAAAATGCTATTTTCAGCATAACGGAATTGTAAAGTGGCTATCATAACGAGGCCCCATGCAAAGGCAAAGACCAAAGCTCTGCGGACACATCTTGATGATCTTCCGCTGATGCAACTTTGTAGCATCCTCAATGTCAGTCTTGTTACTTCTGTCCAGACACGCTGAATCATTTGCTAAATCACCTGTAACAAAATTTTATGTGTCAATTAGTTCTTTAAATACCTAATAAATAATAATAATAATAATAATAATTGTTTTCATTATAATGTTATAATTTTCTCAGATGTTAGAAATTATTCTTTTTTAAATTTATTCTCTAGTATACAAAATTAAAACTTTTCATTTTATTTTATATATACAATTTTTTGTTATTCTTCGTATCACTTTTTTCTCTAACTTCCGTATCAAACAGGTTAATTTTAAACTTGCAAAACCAGATTTTTTAGCCATTTGACTTGTTTTCATTATGCTTTATATTTCATTTATTTATCATCTTTTACTTGCTACTAGTTAGCCTTCATTCCCATAGTTACCCCTTCTCAATTTTATTCTTTCTTTTTTCTCAATCTTTATATGTCCCTTTTATAAATATTTATTACATACAATTTCTCTATTTTTTCTTCGAAAAGTACAGATTCGTTTTATGGAGATCATTCTATATTAATCCAAAAAAAATTTTTCCAAGTCGTTTTGCATTATAGATACATAATTTATACACGTAAATCTAGTATGATTCATTCAGCTGTTGATTAAGTTTAGAACACAAATACAAACGTCAGCAGTCTGACATTTAATTATTTTTAACTTCGATACACTACGTATACACAAAAACTTTTAAGTCTGGAGCAGTCGTTTTAGATTGTTGATGTGGTCTACAATATTTAATAGATACTAAAACTATTGCGGTGAAAATCGATGTTATTAACGTCTTATCTCAATATACATATTATAACACTGTGATAAAGTTTTTGGAAAATTTTAGTATTAAAAAATTTCTTATTGGATCATTAAAGACCAATCGTAACTTCTAATATCTATATCAATATTGGTTCATTAAATATAGATCAACTTGGATATTTAAATTGACGCACTAATTCTAAGCCAAGGTTCAATTTAACTTTCCAATGAAAGCCGTTTAACTTTATTTCGAAACACAAACAAAATATTATTTCTTATTGTATCAGACACTTATATCTATTCTGCCATTCATAAAATGACACTCACTTTTAAATATATAAAAAAAAAATAAAATTTTTGAACTCAATTTCGTAATTATATCGTAATTTTATCTTATCTAAATTCTGAATTATTACCACAATATTTTTTAAGATCGAATTATTTGTAATTGGATCACTTTGGTGAAAAGGTTTTATTTACAAGTTTTGCATTAAATTTACACTTTAATCGTAACTAAACTTTATATATAGTCGTTTTTGGTCCCTTTATGAAGAAATACAGGTCGAATTATTTACGCGATTAAAAGAAGTTTAGCGTAAAAACTAAAATACAAATTTTAATTTCTTAAGTTTCTTTAAATTTATTCTAAACGAAAATTCAATAATATTTTGAATGTTTCTCTATTAATGATATAAAAATTTTTTCTGTGTCCATATTATAAGATTTGTCCTCTTTTAGATTCATCTATTTCATCATAATGAATTTCTCTTTACCACTCGAGTATTAGTGAATCGAGTTTGACAAATTTTATTGAAATATTTAAAAGAAAGTTGCCGTCTAATTATATTTGGGTTTTATTTGAGAAGCTTCAATTTGCATAAATTGCTCTTTCAAAAATGAAAAACAGTTATTCCATTAGAATCATGATACATTAGACATAAAAATTTGAGTTGTAGAAAATAGAAATTGAAGACAAATATTAAAGAAATTTGCTTAGAATGAAATGTTAATACGTATTGTTACTTTGTATGTAGGATGCAGTTATTGCTGGGTGTAATGTTGAATTAAGTGAGTCCATATCGGGCAAGTTTCTATTTCTGGAGATTTCCTCCCTCTTTAGATTGTTTTATTTTTTCGAAGGAATGAATGGTGAACATTTGTCATTGCATATCAGCAACTGTACTAAATTAACATCGGGAAAGCGAGCGACCCTGTCAGCGGAACCCCGTTGTTTGGGTCGGATCTCGCATCAGCGGAGACTCTCTCAGTGCGAGTATATACTAATAGAAACCGGTTATGCTGATCGCATACCGTTTTTCACCTTTTGCACCTCCCTTGCCTTCATTCCAGCATGCTATCAACCCGCGACAACGAGGAAGGCTACCTTAACCTCCTCTTCTTCATGCTGCATCTTTCTTTCTTCTCATATACCTCATTGCATTCATTGTAAAGTGCATTTTTTTTAAATTCATATTCTTCAACTCACCTTTAAAAAGGCATTCCCTGTTATCAATTTTCCCTACGTCCAAGTGTATATTGGCGATATTTGGTACCGTTAGACTGTAGTTTATGTATAATCCCTACTCCTTGAAGTACGAGGATATTGAAACTTTAGTATCGATATTTTAAATTGCTTATTCGAGAAATCCGATTTTCATGAAGACATTTTACAATCTCCTGCGTTGAAATACTCTTTTTATGATAAATTGGATAAAATTTTAATGAAGAAAACTTGATTGATATATAAAAGAAATATTCTGGTTGTGTTTGAGAGTTTAAATTGTCGAGTTCTTTGATCGTGGAAAGCTGTACATGAGAGCGAGAGATGTTGTTCTCTGCTCCAATTGCGAATGCGTGCTAATTAGTATAGCGTATATACGATTTCTCTGTATTTTACTCATCATGTGTCTCATCATCGTCTTTTCTTCTGGTAAATCTATACATGGATACGAAACTTTGACTCCTTGGTAAAAAGTGTCCAACACTTTTTTATAAGAAAATTTCTTTGTTTGTGTTTCCTGGAAAGAGGGAGAAATTTTCAACAAAGCTGTAAATATTTTAGTTATTCGTTTCATCATGTTGTCACTTGATTTTCTTTCATGTTGATTATAGAGTTATTAGTTTTTCATATCTTATACTTATTATAGCTTCTTATCTTTCTTTTAATGCAGAATGAGATCCGTATAACTTAACATCTCAAGTTTTTCTAATTATGTAAGAAGTTACAGTTTCCTTTGTTTTTTAATGATAGTTATCGAACAACTATGGAAGCAATTGAACCAGAATAATATAATAATGCTGTTGCCGCGAACGGGATGCAAATTATAACAGTTTAGCTTCCCGCCGAGTAGAACGTGTGGTAGGTAATTGGTGTAGGGTTCTAAATAAGTGACTTGCTGATGCAGTTCATGGGACAGAACAGATCCCATATGACGACCCAGTTACGATATAAGACCGAACTTAAGGAAGTCTTAGTGCTTCTTTTAGCTGTCTTTTACAGCTAAGGGAATGATGGTCATAATTAAAAGTCTATAGTCCCCTTCAGTTATCTCTCCTTCAAGTGCAATAAACCTAAAGGCTGTTCAAAGAATTTATAGCTTGTGAAAATTTCATCATTTTCCATATTTATTTATGAAAAATCTCATTTTTAGATCCAAAATCATCAAACTACTATTGTGCAGATAATATATAAAGTATAACAGAAAATTTACTGTTATGGAATATTATCTAATCACTCATCATTGAATAGAATTGCAATTTGAAATGTAGAATTATATCTTATAAAAAGTATGATTACTTGATAAAGTCTAGGAATTAGTTCCATTGCAGAATAAAAACGAGTTTATATTAATTTTCATGAGTTGTAGTATACAATCAATTTGGATCTTCTGCTTTGTATTCATTTTTATGTTTACAGTATTACATTTCTCATGCACTGCTTTTTTCCTTCGGGCGAAAAATATTTCATTTTCTTTCTTTAAAGCACAGATTTTATGTCAAATAGCAAAATACCTAACATTATACGAAGTATTATATTATACTTAATATTCAAAATTTTCAAACTTGTCTAAATCAGTTTACAACTTCACTCTTCATCACTGATTCTCTTCAGCGAGCCATGTTGTATGATAATGGGCATGAAATATCAATATTCAACTATAATTAAATAGCCGGTGAATGCAATCGTCTGTTATGAGTTCGCCTTAAATATTCATCATCGGAATTATATCATAAAGAAGAAGGAATTTTACAAATACTTTATTAAAGTCTTTTGCGTTTATTTTACAATCAGACTTTTACTGTGATCATCGTAGGAAATTATATGCTTGAGAAATATGTCGGATAACCGTTAGTGCAAAGGGAAGCTGTGAACAAAATGATTATTTTATCTTCATTTCCATTATAGAAGAGAAAAATGTCATTCCAGTTTCCCTTGACTTTGTACTAAATGAATCTATATATTATTACAGTTTCAAGTTTCCTGTTCAACTTTTTGTATTCTGTAATCCACACTTGGCTTAATGCAATTTCTATCTCTTTGCAATTATTAATATCTTTTTCTTCGCTTTCATATTGTGCCATTAAAAACACATTAGAGCAAATAAAAATATATCTAATGAGACTTCATTTGTCTCCGCAAGTTAAAATTCCAAAGGAAAGTTCATTAGAACAAATAATATTGTTTTTATAAATTGACAAAGATTTAGCTTACACATCTATTTGTATACATTATTGATTTTCTTGATAAAATTTTATCACATTTTATAAACTGACATTTTTTTGAGTTTTTATTTAAAACGTTTTAAAGTTAATATTTCATATGCGGAAGCATATAATGTACGAAGAATAAATCTTATCACACATCGCTAGAAATTATAGTAACCCAGTGACCTACGGGAGATCCTCGGAACCGTTACCGTTGAATAACGTAGTTGCGCTCTATGCACCTCATAAGTCTTCATCCTGCTTCGCATTATAGATTTCAGCACTGTATTTTAATAAACGAACGCGCCAAGGCACTCTTTATGTAGATCTTCACTATTGCAGTAATGTACATTCACATTAAGAAAAACTGCTTATAAACCATTTTGTCATCTATTTTCATTTACTATTCTACAAACTGAACAAAACGATAAACGAATCGCTACAAAAAAAACAGAGATTTCCTCGCGGTCATTAAAAAAATAAAAACCATAAAATTCTATCTTAATTAAACAAAATTTTTTAAGACCTAAAATTATATCATCTTTTTTATCCTCAGTGATATTTCTCACAAAGCAAATAATGTCAAACAAATAAATTAAATTTAACAGACTATGTAAATAATTTTTTTATTATTTTATTAATTTGTTATTTACTTAATCTTGAACTTAAATGGGTTTCTTAAGTTTTATATCAAGTCTTATGAGTTTGATAGAAGAGCTTTTCAACATAATCATCTCTAAAGTTACTTTTTACGCGTTCGGGAATGTCTTTTATCGAAAAAACGATATCTTACTATCCATTTAATGTAGGAAGGCGATTCAATTAATTTTCAGTTATGAGGTAGATATTCTACATAAGTACTATTATGCATATATTTGTAGATAGTGCACATTATTATAATATATTTTATGTTGCCTTTTCTCAGTTAGATAATGTGCAATAAAGTATTCGTTATTTTTACATATTGTTAAATATGTAAAAATTCTAATACAAATTCGATATTGTTACTATATGTCATTCAGTTTGAATGGAATGCTTATATTGACGTCGTGCGAAGCTCATGTTCATGCATCTCAGAAACGCTTCCTCTCATTATTATGCAAACGAGGAGAGAATTACATACAGAGTTATTGACACTGAATATATGCACTAATTATTAGCACCTTCATTTTTATCTGCAAATTTCACAGATAAATCTCATCTGTGACTACAATTTATAATATATAATATTTTATAAATTTTATCCATAAAATAACAAATTAATATTCAATAATTTTATCAATATTTAATCATTTATTAAATAATCTTCCATTTGAATTAGAAAAAATATGCCCATTTCACTATATGGATAAATATTAATATTAACTCCACTGTTTTTCCATTTCCTCTTTTTTAAACCCACGATTTTTAAAATTGCGTTAATGTTGGAATTTTTTTCTTCAATATAATATCATTAATTATAGAAAACTTCACAGTTCATTGAGATATAACTTTTAATTTTTTGCTTCCAATTTAATTTTGCTGTGGGTTTAAAGACTGTTATTGAATTTTATTGCAGTAGTTTATTACTACACAGCATTTTGTTCGGATTATAGTTTTTTTCTCAAATTAAAGCTTTTAAGAATAAAAAAAAAATCTTTCTAAAAACTAACTAAATATTTTTATCACATAATTATATAATTTTATAAATATACATAAAGTCAACGACATCACATGTCATAATAATCATTGCAAACAATTATATTTATTTATTTTGAATGCGCATATCCTGTGGTTTTGCAATCAGAAATTTGAAATGATTTGTTAATCAAAATAATATAAGAAAATATTTAAATGTTCACTACGTCTATATATTGTAATTTTTTTTTTTTTTTAGAAATTATTCTGTTTATGTTTAATGGTTGTTTTTCTTCATCGAGCGATTATCGACCGACAATATTCTTGTCAAACTTGAACGTCTCGTTAAAAAAAAACAATTGAAACCGTTAAATTTAATAATTTCATGTTATTATTTTTTATATAAAAGGAGATGAAAAGACAAAATAATGAACTCTTATCTGACGTGTGAATTACTATATAGAGAATAGAAATAACTGTGACCCTATTATATCAATTAAAATGAAACAGTAGTTTTATGCTTCAAAGCATAGATATGTAGATTAATTAATTTGTGTAACATGTGAGACAATATTAATTAATAAACTTGATATTTATAAGACAAAAGAAATTGTTTAAGAAATACTTAAAAACAAAAATGGAAATGTTCCTAATACAGTATAAACTTACTTCTCAATTAATGAAGTTGGATCCAAGTGAAGTTTAATTTCTTACAGAACTTTTTCACAATGTTTCTTTTAAATTTAAAAAAAAACTTGTGTATAAGTCTGACAGTTTTTAACATAAAGCTTGTAAATGAAAAAGTAAGCTGTAATCTTTTATTTTTAGTGTTTAAAATTTTATTACAACTTCAGGTTTGTTGATAACTATCTATGTTGTACGTCATAGTAAATATCATTGAGAAAATTATACTAACAATTTCAGATAACTCTATATGGCCTAAAGACGTAAAAAATATGAAATACATTTTTTTTTAATTTCAAAAATTCCTTGAAGTTTCCTAATTAATGATTATCTAAAAAATATCTACAATGTTATGATCCTTGTGATGATCTCTAGGTACAAATTTCAATTCTTTTGGTGCAAAATTTGAAGAAAATTGATATTTAAAAAAAAATCCAGTGATTCTCATGGTTGAAATTTTGCATGCAGATATTACAACAGTTAACTTACGAGAAATTTTAGGTGACTACAAATTTTTGTTAATTTGAAGTCCTTGATATTTGTTCCATTCACTCTCCAAAGACATCCTGCCGGCTTCTGGCCCTCTGTGACTTGGTCATTTTACTCTTCCTTATTCATTTCTTCATCATGGAATTTGTCGTGCTATATTCTCAATCTTTGATTCCGGCACAAGTTCTGAGAAGATAAGTTCACAAAGAGGACGATCTAACAAAGTCAACCTGATCGAACCGATCAGGACAAAAATGGCAAGCCAACACCAGCTGGCTTTGGGATCAGCCGGATATGGCTCTAAGAATCCCGACAGAACTTTCTTCTTCTCCTTCTCTGACGACGACGTCGTTCATCCAAGTGGGCGTCATCAGCCTGCCATCAATATATACACCAGACCAACTATCATCATCAGTTTCAATTGCTAATATATACCCTTCAAAATCGCTCCTCTTATTACATTGGAACAATTACCCTTTAAATTGCTCGTATTGTACGCTTTTTCACTGGCTTGTCAGCAAGTGGTTCAAAGATAAACTCACAGGGGTTGTGTCACGTGACACACAGATGACTTCCCGGATTAGGAGTTTTATCACTTATTCCTCCTACAGTGTGTTGCCACGTTTTTAGACTTTATAGAATTTCTTATGAGATAATAAAATACCATTCAAAAACTTTTCTATTTCGGATTTAAAAAATGTTTTCAAAGATGTATTCGTTTTCTTAAAATAATTTTTAAAGAAAATAAAAGGAGATTGAAGGTCTTGAGTTTCTCTTATCCGGTTCAAATTCCACAAACTGGAAATACCCTTCGATAAAGGCCCAATTTCTTTATTCAAGGTTTCAGGAATATTTTCATATATGGAAATTTATATAATCGAAAAATTTGAAAATAAACTGAGTTGTATTTCTGATATCACAGGTCACCAATGTCACGTCACTAAATTTTAAAAAAGATATCACACTCAAAGAGATTAGGGAAGAAATTTAATGGATACTTTAAAAGCGAGTGTAACATAAACCTCCTGATCTTGCGGCGTCTAGCCACAAACTACCGGCAAACCATGGCAGACGCCGTGCCGGACGAAGTCTTTCGTCGTTCGTCGAGTCGAGCGAAAGGAGGGTTCCAGCAGAGTGGCCGGTCAGGTTTTCTGTCTTCATCGAACTCATGATCGACCTATGTTGAGAGGATGAGACTTTGAAAGCAGAATGATGAGAGAGTTTATGTAGTTGCCGAAGGAGCAACAAAGAGGAGACGAGAGAAATGCAGTCACGATAACTTGCAATTCGAGTGGCCATTTAACAAACGACAATAATGTGTAAAACACTTCACCTTATGTTACATTGGTTTTTGCCTATAACCACCCTAACTCCCTGTATTCCATAAATCAAAATTCATCATCTATCCGGAAAAAATTAAAATGTTCACATCCCTTCTGGAAAGAATCGATAAAAAACGATTGAAATCCATTGACCCTATTCAGCACTTGAGTTACAGACACACCAAATTTAAGTTATTAAAAAAACCTCATTCCATAACGCTAAACTTTACAACCCCTTTTACGGCATGAATACATCGTTGGAACCACTTAATTATTAATTATTTATGTACTGTAGAAAAAAATGTTTTAATACCCCCAAAATTGTCTCCAAACCAGAACAATTCAGTTTTCTAATGAATTGAATGAACTGAATTAATTTTAAATAGAAAACAAGTGTGTAACTTTCAAAAATTGTTAAGATTAAAATGAACACAATTTTACACTTTTCAAATGAAATGATAAACGTTAAAACGTTTTTTATGGAATCATACCGTTTCGTAAAGCGCATATGTAGCAAAAGCTTGGGAGTAGGTATACATACGGGTTAAATCTCTCGAAGAATTTCGTTACAAAAAACTATCCGCAGTCTGTGCTCTTCTTGTTTTCTCTTAAGTACCAACTGATTTCTTTTTCATCTTCATTTTATTATTTCTTTTCCTTTTCTCTCCCTATTTTAAAAAGAATGTCTGGCCATTTATTCAAAGACTTTATACGAGAGTCTCTATATAACATTACACAGTGCAGGATGCACACGCAAGGATGTACGTGCAAAGCAGCTCTAAGACCTCTAAAGAAAAGAAAAAATTTTTTAATCGGACAGACTTCGCATGTTTCTATCTGTAATTGCGCAGCAGCTATTGTTTTCTTTTTCTAATAATATAATATAATAATATAATAATAATAATAATATAAAAAAATATTTTGACACTGAAATTAGTACCTGAATATTACTATATATAATATTACGATATTATTCATCAGTGTACTTTATTTCCAGAGCACATATGTTTTCTCATAAATAATACATGTAATATGTAAACAATTATTACCATTCTCGTAAGGACATATGTATAACTGACGTCGGGTGACAATTAAATATAGAGATAAGATGATAATATCTTTTAAAATATATATAGAAAAACTTGTTTTTCTTGGTACAAGAATATAATAAAAATTGTTCCATTAAGAGCAAAAAAACTTAAACATTTTTATGATGAGCTTTGTTCCGTTTTTTTCCATTCTACAGTAAATCAAAAAATTTTCATTTGAGAAAAAAAATATTGCAAACTCGTATATTATAACAATTATTATTGAATTCGCGTGGCATTTATAACTATATATTATATTTAACGCTACTTGCTATTCTTCTGCGCATCAAATGCATATATTAATTAAGTTTACACACAATATAGATGACTAATTAAATAAAGGATGTACAATTTTTTTTACTTCATAGAGTAAATCAGAAACGTCCGTTACTTTTGACTGCTCAAATATAATCTTTAAACATCTGTTTTATAATCATTGTTAATTTGAATTATTCATCATTTTCATATATATACTACATATTTAATTGTTCTTATGAATAATATTCTAAAATATGATATAATTAATTTATTTAAATAGAAACATAAAATAAAAACGATTAAAGTTCAGAATCATTAAAGAAATTTGTTTTAATTATTTTTATATGTTTAGAAAACGAAAAAAAATATTTTTATAGGGAGACTAGAATAATAGTCATCCCCTATATACCTATAATAAAAAAAGTTATATAATCGGCTATTATAACTTATATGCATGATCTAAAAAAAATATTTGTATATAAGTATAGTGACACAAGTGGGATAAAAATTATTGTACACGCAGAAAATAATAACAGTTTTGTCGCTGTTTAAAATACACGCGTATATATATACATATATACACGTATGCCTTTCACTCTTTTGATGGACAGATCTAGAATTTAAAAAAAAATTATAATAGCATATTAAAGATCAAAGGGCATTAAATGAACCTATATATAGCGAAAGATGCTGAAATATTTTTACACCAAGAAACTTTTTTTGATGAAAGTTCAATCAATAATATTGGGTAATTTTTAGATTCGATCAGATTTATTTTCGAGAATGAAAGTATATTTGAAAATAAAAAAGAATTACCGATATTTCTTGCAAGTACTACTTTTGTCATAGTTACCAAATTACTTTCTAGACGCGGATTCTGCCATGATTACGTCCGTGTAATTAAAGTTATGCGGGAGTGCTATTGGAGTTTTTTTATTATTTCCTCTTTTATCATAAAATTTATAATTGTTCTGGTTTATTAGGATAAATCGTGGAAAAAGTTTCAAAAAATCTTTGTACCTTATTACCGTGTTGGTAAAATAAAATAAATTAAATAACTATTATTTTTAGTTTATATTGAGCTCCTGTGACATAAAAGTGCGCTTTTTGTTTTTCTCTATAGGGTAAAAACTTTTTCAAGAATTAACTTTTCTTTTCAACTTTTTTTTTAAATCCCTAACTTTCGAAAATATATACTTTCTCAATATATGTAAATGTTTTGTTATTTCATTTTAATATCTGTATAGACAAACATTTAAAAATTATAATAATTCATAATTGTCATACATATTTATACGCAGTTGTTAAAATATGGGTGTTAAAATTTCGAAGTGATATAATCTTGAAAATAAATCATTATATTATGTTTTTCTATGTAATCTTATTGTTATGTTTCTTATAACAATTTTGTCAATTATACTGATATATAGAAAAGCATTTCCGGTAATTAAAGACTATAAGAAAAGGAAAAATGACATCAAATTTACGACACCTTTAAAATAAGCCTGCGACTCAAATTTACGTAAGTTATAAATGGCTACATTTTTTCAAAAGTTTAGTCCTTACTAAATATGTAAAAAATAAAAAATAATTTTTATGTACAAATTTGAAATTAAATTTTTATATTCTCGTTAGTAACGTGTAATAGTCGACAATTGCAGTGATAATTGCAATTCATCTCTTCAACTTATGATCGCATGCATAACTTTCTTTCTCGAATAATAATACTAACTAACAACTTCACAATGTAACTAGGCATGAAGATTTCAAAAAATAGTAAAGAGTTACACAATCAAACCAAGTGAGTCAGAGACGTTTAAGATCATTAGACGCACCAAAAGTAAAGAAGGATCATTGAAAAATTACCGCCTTAAAAACGTTTGATTGCAAATTAGTCCCCTTTTTTATAATTGACATTAATTGCGTGATAATGAGTTACATTGATTATACTTTACAATTACTTTTTTGCAATAAGATGTAAAACCTCCATTCGGTAGTTGCACCCTTTAAATAACAAATTTTTTCATATCGTTATTGTTATTTACAATATTTACAATTATTTAAATAAAAAAAAAACACTTTAAAAATTTTTTTCTAACTTTTTTTAAGACTTTAAGACGCATATACCTGTTTACCTATATAGATTTTATAATTGCAAATTTTGTGGATCAAAATTTTAAAACTGTCCCAAAAGTTTTTAAAAACAAATAAAGCAATAATTACCCTAGACAATTTTATATCGAGTTTATAAACAAAATTTTGTATAATATATTTTATTTATTTTTGCTCTCATACCTTGACCGATAGTTATAATTATATCCTGGTATATAAAACTTGACCATGAAACCAGTTTTCGCACATTTTTATTTCTTTCGCTATACTTTACTATTATATATGAGTTTTTACTTTTTAATACTATTTTCTCTTTCATACATGTAGCATATGATTAAATTAAATTGATATTTTTGCAAGAAATGTATATATAAACATTGAATCAATTTTTCATTTATGGTTGAGTTTACTGTTTAGTTTTTTTATATAAGTGTATAATTATTAACAATTTCTTATTATTATGTTTATATTTTTATTTAAATTTTCTAGGATTTAGTACTATTCTGTTTCATCAAATTAAGCCGAATGAAATCAATATAAAGAAATATTTAATGAAGAGATGATGCGTTTTAGCTTCAATCCTCATAATTACATTTCAAGTTATTCCTACACATTAATGTAAGAATTATTTCATACGCTTGTATGTATTAATTTCTATTTAAAAACTTTAATAATGACAGGAATTTATACGGTTAAACACTTAATTATTCTTATATGTTCATGAAGAAAATATTGAAAAAATAATATAGGTTTTTAATCGTGTTACTTGTTGGATATTAATTTCATCTAATCGGATTGTTAAATATAGTATTAGGGATGTTTTTTTAAATATTCTACTTTCTGTTTTTACACTTTTTAACATTAACTAGATAGAGGATATTGAAATTCTAAAGTTCTTGAAGTCACGCACTATTGATCATTCAGTATTTGTTAACGTCACCTTTTGTCAATTTCAACAATATGTGTAAATAATTTTGTTTGCACTAACTCATATTGGTAGAAGCGTATTTCCTTTAAACCATTGAACTTATTATGTATAGTCATTTTGATTTCAACATAATTATTTTTTGTTCTAAAGAAAAAATTGTTTTTTCTTCTAAAGGATTTAATTTTCTAACAAAGAAGTGAATATTTTTGCAATACTACTATTATCACTTTTGTTAATGAAGACGAGGATTTATATAGATGGTTACAAAAAGTAATCGTTAAAAATGCATTCAAATGCTCAATAAGACGCAAACGAGGGAAAAGAAGACGGTAGCAGCAACTTTAACGTTGCATAAATCTGTAAATCATTGCATTCGTTCCGAGATCTTTGGCATTTGGCAAATCCGATGTCGTCAAATGTACTGAGATAATCACCACTTTAAGCACGATGTTTCTTTGTTAAACACGATAAATAGCAAAGCTCTTACTTATTCTTTGTAACATCTTCATTCTTCCGGAGTACTTTTGAAATTTACATATAATATTATTTATTTTCTCTCTTTCTTCATTTTGTCGCATTATTGATTTGATGGTATTGCAGGATAATTTTATAATAGCTGCCTTTTTAAGATAAAACATTATATATTTAATTCTCATAGCATGTGAACAATTTCACAGCATTTCTATTAATGTCGCAGAAGATTCTAATTTGAATTTGTAATGAGAAATATCAGGATGCAAATTCCAGAAATAACATGGTACTTGGACGTTAGGAATTTTTTTTATTATTCCTGCAATACAAAGGTTAGGAGGCAAAATGCGATGGCCGTATAAGTGACTTTTCTTCACTGCCTTTCTCTTTCACACTATATTCTCATACTTTCTCCATCTCGCTCATCTATTTTCGATAATAAAAAAATTTCAAATCACTGCATTTTCGATCGATTGATTCGTGAAAACCATTCCAAGAAAAATGTATATGTAAGTTCCGTTTCTTCGGTAATGTTGAAGTCAAAATATGCAACAAATCTTTTTCACTAAAACCATATTTCATAATTGAAAAAGGTTAAATATTGTTTGAAATTAGCATCTCTGGAGTTGTTTCGATTTTTTAAAATTAATCTAACCACATCTAGTTGACAATTTGAAATTATAAATTATAATTATAAAACAAATTGATACCTACAAGTTGGTTCTTGGTTTTGAATGTTATTGGATGTCCATATAAGATTGTTGAGAAATTAGTAAATAATTATATTATACCAGGAAAATTATAAATATAATTTCTGTTTTGAGTATATTAGAAAAAAATTGAATTCTCATATATACAGATGAGGTGAATTCAATTTCACTCCAATGGATAATTATCTGAACGGATATTTGCTTTCGCTTAACTCAACACTTTAGTCAAGACACAATGATCTGCAGAGTTCTATTGTCCTCTAATGACGTGATCTATCCTTATACAATCGAATGCAGTATACATACGTGTACCATGTGTAGGAAATGCATCCCGTGATGGAATTTCTCTATCACTCTCCAATATGAATAATCTCGTTCCTCTTATGTCACGACGTGTCTCCATTCGCGTTATCATCTGTCTTTCTTGACGTTTACTTGTCATAAAAGTATATATAAACCAATATTGATGCAAGGTTAATGTCCTTTTCCTCGATGCGATAGTAATTCCCGTAACATTTCAATGATAAATATAATTATTGCAATGGAAATTGAAGATAATTATTTTGACACATCATCACTATTGCGTAAATGTGATTTTTACAACCAGCATATTCTTCACATGATGTCAATATTAAAAATATTATTTGATTTAATAAACATTTTAGCGGGTTGAATATATTATTTTTCAAAATTTTTAAATTTCGGACGATTTTTATGAAAATTGATTGATTGATTGATTATTTTGCTGGTGATGTAAAATGAAATTCCATTCAAGTTTTGAATGTTGCGCAATTTCGTCGAATTAAACTTCTTGGACATGTGTGATTGTCACCTGTATCGTGATCGCGGTCAAGATTAAAAACAACGCAACTGCGACAGCGGAAAAAGGATGTCTAGGACGTGAAGATTATCTGCAGGCGCAGCATGAACGATTACACTTCATAGCTCGTTACTTGCGCACGTCTTACTCTATTAAAGAATGTATTTTCAACAAGGAAGAAAACATTATGTACTATGTCTACTGCACCATTGACCGCCAATGAATTATATATTTTTTTACGTAAGATCCATTACTTCCTTATTTTTGCATTATTGTTTCATTAATGCTTTTATTATTCAGATCGCATCTTTTCTATTAGTCGATATCAAATTACTTTTCTTCAATATCCTTTTAAGGAAAAAAGTGTTGCACGATCATTTTTATTACTTTTATCCGCGAGAAAGTACCCAAGTCATCCTTTTTAAATAAATTTGTTCTAGTTAATCGATTTATTCGATCATCTTATTTTATTGTCCTCTATATTTTTCCTCCTCGTTTAAACTTTCATTATAATTATTATGCACAAGAAATGTAAACGTAAAAACATAATTATACATAGTTTTTCAAAAATTTCATTATATGTGAAAAGTTTTTAAAATAAAAATCTCCTTTTTTTTTGTTGGTGTCTATATAAATTTTAACTTGCTATATCATTAATTATGTTGTATAACAAATCCAAATGTTGCGTTTCTTTTTTACGCATAAATACACACCAATTATTAAACGTATGTTTTTCTGGAAATGTAAGTATACTTGGAATATAGAAAATGTTTGTATTTAGAAATGTAGTTATAAAATAATGAGCAAACACCTTTTTAAAGAATCTAAGATGTATAAAACATGAATATATAAGTTAAAAAGGATCGAAACAGCGTGAATTTTTTAATGAAGTGCTTTTCGACGATATAGAAAAGTATACTATAATTTTTATCTTCTCTGAATCTATCCTTGCATGAATGACAATTTTCTTTTTTTTTTAATATAGGTATACGTAATTAATTAACGCAAGTCGAGATGATCTTAATTAGCCTTTATAAAATCATGAAGAAAATCTACATCCAATTATGAAGAAAATTTGACAGATTTACTCTTGAATATAATTGGAATAATAAATGAGAATAAAACCTATTGCGCTTATATTATCCAGCAAGGACGCGAAGTAAGAAAATAAATGCTTTCCATTATTCGCGACAAATGACACAAATTTCTTTGCATGGACAGTGTGAAATCGAACTGTCGTGAATAAAAATCTTGAGAGAAAGCGAGAAACGATGAGATGCAAACTGCATTACAAGAAGGCAAACTAGAAACATTTCTATACATTGAAGCAGCATCATTTGAAAAACCTGTCTTTCGAACACGATAATCCTCGCGGTGAAAATTAATTATATAAAAATAAATTACCCGCAACAATTATATTTTGCTATAATAACAAAAAATTAAGTTTATAACTCGTATTCTTCATTGAATGCATCTATATACCTATATGTATGGCTCGTAAAGAAGAAAGTATGTACTTCCTATAGGGTTCATTTCATGGAATATAAAATATAAAATTTCCGTCAGTGGCATTTACTTTCTTTTGAGTTAATCTTCAAATTAATTTCTTCCATTTCTTTTAGGATTAATAATTAAATACATTCACTTGGTTTATAATATTTTTAAAAAAATTTTCAAGACAATTATAAACAGATATTCCTCAAAATGGTGTAATATTTTTGTGAAAGAAGAAACCATATTTATTCCGCTTCCCGTGTGAGACAATAAAATGAGAGAAAAACGGATATAAATAAGGGCTCAGTTATGAAATAATGTAAGTTCTTTGTATTACTGTGGTACCATGAAATTACTCTTTATGACATCTCACTTTATATATGCAACGTTTATGAAAGTTACCTTGTCACAAATACTCTCACTTATACTTTACTGTAAATCATTCTTCAGCTTATTTTCTTAAGCAAATCATAAACGTTATTTTCATTAAATGGAATTTATAATCAAAAGGCTCAAGGTTGACAAGAGACCTTCACAAATAAGTCTCAAACGTCAACTATGAAAAGTTTATTGTAGTTGTTAAACAAATTTCTTAATTATATTAACCTATTGACTTCGGCATAGTAATTGTTTTCCTTCAATATTCGCACATTAAAGAATTTTTAATGATAATGCACCTCTTAATAAAGAAAGTAATATATTTCCACTTATATGTACATCTTCTGCAAATACCATAGCGATATTTCATAAATTATAAATTATAATTTACTGTACATAGAATTTTTTTCAATTTGTATATATATATATGCATAGAAGAAGTGAAGAAAGGAAGAGCTTATTAAGTGAAATAAAATGCAATTTTGATATATATTGATTATAACATTTTTCGAAAATTGCAAAACTTTGAAGAATTGGAAATCGCAGATCAATTAGAAATTTTTTATTGAGATAAACTCCCTTCACCTCATGACGCACAGAATTCCAAAGATGACCTCACAAGATCTCAAGACACTGAACTTGAAATCTTTGTATAAAAGAAGCGAAGTCATGAGTGAAATTTGACCCTATCCTTGTTACATTTCATAATATTGCTGTGATAATGCATATCGTAACATATATGAATTAGATATATATTATAAAAGACAATTTTCTTTAAAGTGAAATAGCAAATAAGTTTCCCTTTGCTACCAGTCCACCTCAAGATGTCGGATCAACGTACTTGCAAGGTCGTCTCTGCACGCAAAGTCCAAGTAAAATACCTTCAGAGAATTTTCTTTTAAACGTCGATGTTTATACATAAAAAGAAAGCATGTTTGATGTACTGCAAGCAATATTACTCAATGAGCAAATTACCATGCTGCATGTCCACGTGATACCATTAGACTGACGATGAATAAGGTGAATTACACTGAGAAAAAAATACTATTGAATCAATGACATATTAGTTTGTCGCATTAAACGGCATATTCAATATCGTTCGAAGACAAATACTGCTAATTTAATAGTATATGCTATTGATTATTGCCCTATAGATTCAAATGCATATTCTATTAAATCATAACATAAGTTACAGCTTTTATAGAAAATGGTATAAAATCAATAAATGCGTGTTGTAAGTATAATTAAATAT